>JAJPUD010000207.1:512424-532329 GCA_023553655.1 Myrmecobius fasciatus | reverse complement strand
GAGAGAGAGAGAGAGAGAGAGAGAGAGAGAGAGAGAGAGAGAGAGAGGGAGGGAGGAAGTATAGGAAGGACCTGATTACCCCAATTTCACTGATATGGAAGATCATGTGTGAAAACTGCTGTAATGGTTGTAGATTGTTCTCTCTGGTAACTTATAGTTTTGACTGGATGCTGGGTTGTTTAGTGACTTTCCCAGCCATACAACTAGGATGTATCAAAAGCAGACCTTAACCTAGTTCTTCCTAACTCAAAGATTACTGATGCTCTTTCTGTTAATCCATGCTAACTCTCTTTGAATACATAGCACCTGGTTATTATTAAAAGATAAAGTATTTTTCAGAGTCGGTGGATAGAGTGTTGGACCTTAAGTTAGAAAGTTGTTGCCGAATCATTTTTTTTTGTTGTATCCAACACTTCATGATCCCATTTGGGTTTCTTTGGGCAAGGATACTGGAGTCGTTTGCCATTTTCTTCTCCAGTCTTTTTTACAGATGAGGAACTAAGACCAATGGGGTGAAGTGACTTATCTAGGGTCACATAGCTAGTATGTATCTGAGACTATATTTGAACTCAGCACTATGGATCTTCCTGACTCCAGGCTCAACACTCTTTTCACTGTACCACCTAATTGCCCCCAAGTAAGGAGACATAAGTCAAAATATAAACTTGGACACTTACTAGCTGTGGGATCTTGACAGGTCTCCTTAATCTTGGTCAGCCTCAGTTTCTTCATCTGTAAAATGGGGATAATAATACCATCTACTTTCTAGTGTCATTATGGGAATAAAGTGAAAAGAAAAATGTGAATTGCTTTGCAAAACTTAAAATACCATATAAATGCTAGCTATCATTATTATTAAAATGAATAAAACATATTTACACAGTGATTTGATGTTATAAAGTTCTTTCTACATATTTTCTTTTTTTTAATTGTAGTAAGTTTATTCTTAATACACATTGCTTTGTGAATCATGTTGGGAGAGAAAAATCAGAGCAAAAGGGAAAGATAAAAAAACAGAAAAAAAGAAGTAAGCATAGCATGTGTTGATTTACATTCAGTTGTCTTAGATCTTTTTCTGGATGCAGATGACATTTTCTGTCTATTGGGATTACTTCGGATCACTGAACTGCTGAAAGAACCAAGGCTTTCACAATTGATCACAGGACATTCTTGCTGTTATTGTGTACAATATATTCCTGGTTCTGCTTGTTTCACTCAGCATCAGTTCATGTAAATTGTTTCAGGCCTTTCCAAAATCAGCTTGTTCAGCATTTTTTTATAGAACAATAATATTCCATTACCTTCAAGTACCATATCTTGTTCAACCATTCCCGACTTGATGGGAATCTACCCCTTTTCCAATTCTTTGCTACCACAAAAAAGCCACTACAAACATTTTTGCACATGAGGGTCCTTTTCCCCCCTTTATGATTTCTGTAGGATACAGACCCATTAATGGTGCTGCTGGGTCAAAATATTTTATTCTTTTTTTAATTTAATTCTATTTTTTCTTACATTTTATTCTTACAACCATGCTGAAAGGTTGATAGTCTAACTACTATGGTGCTCATTTCACAGATGACAAAACTGAGGCTCAGAGAGGTTTATTAACTCCCATTAGAATAAAAGTTCTCGGAGAGTAGGGATTGTTTCCTTCTTTTTTATTTGTACACTCAGTGCCTAACATGGTGCCTAGTACACAGAAAGCACTTAATAAATGCTTGCAGGTTGATTGTTTGATTGTCTATCAATCAAACTGGGTAGGAAGCAGCAGAATTTCAACGTAAATCCAGATAGTAACTGCCTTTGAACAGAACAAATCTATACAATAATAAGAATTAAATTTAAAATACTTTTTAAAAAAAAACACAAAAAGAGAGGGTGTGAGAAATCTAAGGAGAAAAGGGAGCATTTGTTTGGAGAGAAGCAGAGAATAAATGGGGTAGAAAGAGCTTAGAAAGCTGCTCTTTGGCACTAGGTTCAGCAGAGTAGGCTCTTATATCAAGTGGTACCAGATGGTGTGAAGAGGCCAGTGTTAGATAAAGGAAAGTGGAGGAAATTGATCTTCAGTAAAACCCTCTTAAACTAGTTTCTCTTTGGAAAGGCTTCCCGCGTGAATCTATATATTCTGGCCTTATAGCTATAATTTCTCATTTTGCCTCTAACAAGTTTCACCTGTTAAGAAATAGCTAGATATGGTGGAAAACTTTATTCGTGCTTTAGCTCTGGCTGTAACTGGTTGTGCAGTCTCATTGAGCAAGCTTCTTTATGACTTGGAACCCTGGCTTCCTCATCTAAGAAACTGAAGAGTGAGACTTGATTTATTCCAAAAACTTTTCCAACTTGAAGATTATTGAGCCTAAGTTTTATTGTTTTAACAAATAGGCAATAAGTTCCTTGTGGTGAGACATTGTGTTGTCTCTCCTCAATATAGGCCTTAGAGTTTTGTAGAATGTGAGTGATTAATAAACATTTGTTGAATTTAATGAAATGGAAAATATCTTAATGGGCTTTTACTTCAAAAGCATTCCTCTTCTACCTAAGGACTGTGTTTACAAGGGACACATGTGTGACAGCTCAACCTAATCCTAAAATTAATATTTCTGAGAGTTTAAAATCAAAGGATTATTTCACACTGAAGTTCAAATTTAGGAGGAAAAAAGAGAGAGACGAAGAAGTGAGCCTGAAAGCCTCCCTTAGGCTAAGTGAGGACAGGAATTTCAGAGATAAAATAATTTCTTAGAAATTATGGTGCACCTGTTTGCTGGGATTCCACATGGGTTAGACTAGCAATTGAGGCTTAAGTTGTAGTTGACAAAGGTTTGAAAAGCTGAAGGCCTGAATGAGGATTCAGTAAAGAATGTAAAAGGACAGTGTTGTCCAAGAGGAGATAGCCAGAAAAAAGGATGATTTTATTTATAGAAAGTAAACAGGAGATAAAAATGGAGCAACATCTCTGGAATGAGGGGAGTAGATAAAGAACTGCATTCACAAAAAATCAGATGTGCGATTTATTGGAGGAAGATGGGGGAGAGGAAATCTACCACCAATCTAGCCTACTCAAAACTCTGGTCCAATGCTGAAAATATAGCCTATATTCTGAAGCTGGAAATATTCATCAGTGTGTTAAATGTCACACATTCTAAAAATAAGAGATGAGTTTCAACAGCCCCATAGTCAAAGACCAATCTTTGGAATTTTGCTTGTATGATGCCATAGCAATTCAGATGGCTCTTGAGTCTCCATGGCAACAGTCTGATGCTACCTTTTGTTCGCGGGTGATCTGTCTAGTCACATGACACCCGAGTGCATTGCCTAGGAAATGTAGAGCAGCAGCTGATCTGATTTTCATAATTAGTGGCACAGTGAATGTAGGCCACTGTGAGGGACTTTTACAAGGATTCATTCCAGGCTTTACAAGTCAGACCTGATCCTGCTGATTACCTTTCCACTGGGAACCGATTAGCCCATTGGATGCTTATCTGTGTCCTGTTTCAGTACTTCTATCTTAATAGTAGCTTGCTAGTTTGTTAAAAAAAAAAAAAAAAACATATGTCTTTTCAGATAAAATTCCCTTCCCCCAGTGAGAAATCCTCTGGGTTATTTCTAGTCATCTTGGACTTCAAATCCTTACATCTCTTCTTCCTACTGCCAATGTGACTTTGGGAAAATTATTTAACCCCTCTGGTCCTCTATTTCCCCATCTGTAAAGTGAGGGTATTGAACTGGATAATTTCTAAGGTCTCTTTCATTTTTAAATCAAGAATTCTTAATCTGGGCTTCACAGACCACCAAATGATCTGTGAATAAATTTCTGGAGATTTGTGAACTTGGATGTGAAAAAAATACATCTTTATTTTTACTTACCTCTAACTAAAATTTAGCATTTCCTTTAATCATTTAAAATATTATTCTGAGACATTCAAAGACATCTATGGCACAAAGTGTAAAAAACCCCTGTTTTAAATCTCTAATGATCCTAATAAATTATATCAGAAAGTAAGAATGATAAATGGTCCTGATTACCATAGATGCAATTCATACTCTTATTTTGTTTCTTGACAGTGTGGTCTGTTGGGCAGAAGAACAATATGCTGGGATTTAGGGAAATACATTTCAATTCTCTTTATTTCCCTATCCTGGATTATGGTGATATAAGGGAATGTTGAGATCATCAGACCAGAGAGTCATAAAATTCAAGCTGAAAAGAAAAGAAGATTAGATTAACTAGATCAACTCCATTATTTCTACTTACCTCAGAAGTGGTTTTTGGGGGGATTGGTGGAAGGAACAATTGGAAGGTAAATTAGATCAGGAAGCAGCTCTAAAATACAATCCTCACAGTAAAATTGTAATCATTACTAATAATATTTATTAAAGTCCCAATATGAGTAGAATGCAACTAGCAAAGCTTTGATGTGGAAATGTAACTACTAGGAGATGAAATGCTGCCAGGCTGGGCATTTGGAGGTGGGTTCAAGTCTTGGCTCTAAGGGCAGCCAACTATTAATCTTGAATAAGTCGCTTAATATCTTTGTGGTTCATCTCTAGAAGGAGGGAAACAAAAGTAGAAGAATCTCATAAGTTCTACGATTCTACATTATATAGATAGTTGGGCAGACAGGATTTATTCACAAAAAAATAAGTAACAGTATAAACCATTTGGCCAAATGAGAGATACAGTCAGTAAGTAAGTACTATAGGTACTCAGTGGAGAAAAAGATTAACCTATGACATGATATGATATCCAGAAAGGGAGTCAGGGAGAAGGATGAACTTGACATGGGCCTTGATGTGAAAGTATGATGAAAGGTTATAGCCAAGCTATATGACAAAAAAAGAATCATCCAAATGTAAAAAGAGAAGAATGTTCAATGTATACAAAGGTCAACTTGGTCTGATTTAAAAGAGAATAAATGAACTGACTATGGGTTCAGGAAACAGATTCAAAGTATTCTTCTCTCCTGGGCATTGCTTTGCATCATTCCATACTTTTCAGTTATAGAACTCTCTGAATATATTTGACCATCCCAGGAAATGTTCTGAACTATTTTAATACTTATGTGCTACATTTCCAGGACTGGAAATAATTTATATAAAAAGAGAATAAAAAAGCATTTTCTTCAAGCAGATATGTGTTCCTTTATTTCATTTCCCTCTTTTATTTCTGACTTATGACCCATCTACCACACATTTGGAGTTTCTTTGAGAGATTTCTTTTTCAGAAAGGTAGAAAAGAGGATCTGCCCCAAATCTATTTGAACCAAATTTGTTCTTCTCATGTATAAACATATTTCATGAGGTGCATATGCCAAAGACAGACCTCTGGCACAGGGAGTAAGTCTTCTTTGGAACCTTTGTGGGAAAGCAGAGGCAAGATCCATATTGGAGGAGAAGACATGAATGGATGGCAATCTGCAGCAGCATAATGAATAACCAAATTGATGAGCTCTATTGAAGTTCAAAATAGATCTAGTCTTAGAGATTGAAAAAAAAAGGATGTAACTCGTAAGTCAATAAGCATTTATTGAACACTATGAAAGGCAGTGTGCTAATAAATGAGTAATAGAACAAATTAAACTTTCTTTTACCTTTCTTTTGAAGGCTGCTGAGGAATATTTTCCCTATTATTCAGACCAGAATGTTTTTTTTTAAGAGAGGTTAATTGATAAAACTAAGGTTATTCAATATTTCAAGGACCCACGATTTTATTGATGTAAGTCCTTGTTTCCCTCGTGCAAATTACAATCTCTCTTGGAATTTGTAGTCTTTAAAAGTTGACATAGACTAAAAACTTATCATCTTGAGGCCAAATTGTTTATAAGACTCTCTGATCTTTACTGGGTTTGTCTTTGGAAACACTCTGTACTTGGGCCCAGGATCAAAGCATTTCTGACTTGATAATATATGCCAATGGATAGATATGGTAAAATGGATAGCATTCTGGGCCTGGAGTCAAGAAGAGTTATCTTCCTAAGTTCAGATCTGGCCTTAGACACTTCCTAGCTATATGATCCTAACCAAACCATTTAATTCTGTTTGCCTCAGTTTTACCATCTGTAAAAGAAGCTGGAGAAAGAAATGGCAAAGCACTCCAGTATCTTTGCCAAGAAAACCCCAAATGAGGTAATGAAGAGTTGGATATGACTGAACAATCACAAATATATTCCAGAGCTTGTGTTGTAGAACTATTACCTTTAGGAACTTAGGATCATCTTATGCCATGATGAGGTTTAAGAAGACTTTAGTGGACAAATGTCTTTCCATAAGGCAGAAATAAAAGGATAACTATGAGAGTTGTCCTCTGGTTTTAAAGAATCCATACCTCATTTCCCAGAATACAAATAGGTCCTGATTAGTTTGAATAATTAATTTTTTGAAGTACTCGTATGTATTCAAATTTTCATTATTCAAAGTTATAATTATGTAAAATTTGTTAATTGGTTCCAACCCAATGAAAATATGCAGTGAGGATTCAAACAATACAACCCCACTTTAAACAATGAAAAAGCAATTTAACCCATGGCTAACTTCTGTAATCCATATCAACTGATCTCTTCTCCTTAAGTACACCAGGTAAGATCTTGGCAAATTCTCATTCTCAAAATTCTTAAAATGGCTCATGCCTTGCCATTATGCAAATAGTTTATTTGTCCCTTTTGGAACAGTTTATCTGTTAAAACTAAGTTTCTAGTCTGCTTTTAAACATAAAATATTTATTCAAAATGGTGATTAATACAGAAGAAACTAGTATCCTAACCACTTTAGTAAAAACAGATGAGGAATAGTTATATTTTAATCTTCTAGATGAGTGTAGTTTTCTATTTCTGCCTTTCTCACAATGGTCCCCATCTGGGTCATCACAAAAGAAACAGATCACTTGGGAAAATTCTAGTAGCCTCAGAGTACTGAAATTACTGCTCCCACTGTTCTCCATTTTTCCAACTAAAATAAACGGTACTGCACTTGTAATTGCAGCTTCTGCTTCCTCACACACTTCTGTTCTCCAATGAGCCCATTATCACAATCTGGTTCCTGTAAGTGCCCCAGATTTGACTTAGGAAAGTCGACTGTTTATCCACAGAAAACCATTGCCCATGTCCACCAGCTTTCCCTGATGTCCCTTTCTTCCTTTTTTTTCTTTTTTTCTTCACAGTATCATCTCAAAACACTCTAGGGCTCTGGAATTAAGCAGTCTGGAAAATGAAATATTTTTCTACCATTCCTTTGTCTGTAGTAGGACTCACTTGGGTGGACTCCTATCCAAACCTCACAGATTTGTTTGGAATAAATTCTATTATTATGAGAAATCATCTCTTCTGCCAGTGTGGTACAAGGAGCAGTCACCTATTCTGCCCTAACATCACAATTAGCATATAATTGAAATTCACTATCTCCCTATATTTAAAATGTTTATTTCTAATGTTATTAACATAAAATTCTGAGATTAAAAGTTTTCTTCAGTTTTGAAGCAAAAATCTCAGCATGAATCAGCAAGCTAACTGACTATTGGCCACTGAGTAAAACATTTCCTGTCCCTATTTTGGTTTTTGTTGTTATTCAGTCATTTTCAGTAATGTCAACAAACATTGTGACCTCATCTGGGGTCTTTACAGATTTCTCATATTTACAGATGAGAAAATTGAGGCAAAGAGGATTAAATGTCTTTCCCAAAGTCATCTAGCTAGTAAGTATCTGAGGCTGCATTTGAACTCAAGAAGAGGTCTTTCTGATTCCAAGCCTTACACTCTATCCACTTTGCCGCCTGGATGTCTTAGTTAGCTATTTGGGTTTAGAGTTCTATAAAATGAAGAGAGGACCTTTGTACTGCTCATCAAAAATAGTTACAGACATATATCATTTGTAAGGTAGCTTCAGTTTTGAGATTGTTAAGTGAAAAATTCCTGTCTCTTATTATTTTGATTGTTATGACACATGGTAACAGCTTGACTCAAGCAATTATATTAATTTGTGTCTCAAACCTAAATTGGCTAAGTATATTTAAGCTGCAACATTGATTTTAGGAAAATAAATGTCATGTCTATGAAAATAATGAATTTTACAGAAGTCTAATTTTTTGACTGGTCACATTCTAATCTTCATTCATTTACTATAGGATTTCAAAATTACAGAATTTTGGACATGGAAAGGATTTCAGCAGCCATGTTACTGCAGCCCATTAATGAAAAGGAATCCCTTTTGTAATGAGCCTAACATCTGACCATCCAGCCTTGATATGAAAATCTCCAATGAGGGAGAAGCCACTGATTCTTGAAATAGCTCTTTTAACTTTTGTTAAGCTTTTATTGGTGGGAAGTCTTTTTTTCTGATATCAAGCCTAAATTTTCCTGTTTGTGACTTCTACTCATTCTCCTTGTTCTGCTCTCTGCAATCAAACACAGAAATCTAGTGTCTTTTATAGGCTTAAATAACAGCTTTCGTACCCACTTAGATTCTTTTTTTCTCTGGGCTGAACATCCCTAGTTCTTTTCATTGATTCTCTAGACACTGCCATCTTGGTTTTCATCTTTTGTATATACTCTAGCTTAGTAATGTCCTTCCTTCCTAATAAGTGATCTTTTATTTGTTCATCCATGCTTTCTTAGACTGTAGTGGGTAGACAGATGGATGGATGGATGGATGGATGAATAGATAGATAGAGGGATAAACAGATAAACAGATGGATGGGAAGGCGAACAGACACACTGACTGACAGATAAATAGATGGATAGATAGAGCAAATGACTATCTTTTAAATGCTAGACATTGTGCTAAACATAGGAAATATACTTATAAGAAAGTGAGACAGTCTCTGACCTCAAATAGCTTAAATTCTAAGGAGGAAAGAGAATAAATAAAAGAGTGATTGACAGAAGAGAGAAAGGATAAAAATATTCAGGAGCATGGTATAAAGAAGGCCTAGAAATAAAGTAGAGAGAGGGCCTGAAAACTAGAAGCTCACCTATCAGAGCTCAGAGTCCCAGAAGCAGAGTCCAAGGTTCATATTGAGCAATAATCCATAACATCTTTTTCTTCTAATCTATTGTCTCATATTTCTATTTTGTATTTATGAAGATGATTTTTTGAAACTCAAATTTAGTAATTTATATGAATTATTATTGTTTCATTTTAATTAAATTCAGATGTTATTCTAGCCTATGAATTCTTAACCTGAATTCATGAACTTGAATAGAAAATAATTAGATCTTTATTTCAGTATGATTTGTTTCCTTCATAATCCCATGTATTTTGTTTTAAGCATTTAAAAACATTATTCAGTTGTTTTCAATCATGTCTTATTCTTCTTGATCCCATTTGGGATTTTCTTGGCAAAGACACCGGAGTGGTTTGCCATTTCCTTCTCCTGCTCATTTTACAAGTAAGGAACTGAACAAATAGGGAAAGGTAACTTTTCCCAGGTCATACAATTAGTATCTGAGGCCAGATTTGAACTCAGGAAATTCAGGTCTTCCTGACTCCAGGCCCAGTATTCTGGTTGCCCTTCATCCATCTAAGAAAAGGTCCATGAATTTCACCAGTCTGCCCAAGGGGTTCATGACACAGAAATGGGTAAGAATCCTTTCTCTAGCCTTTCAAAATCTTTTTGGATCCCAACTCTGCCATTCAGAGTATTAGAAATCCCTCCAAATTTCGTGTCATTTGCAGGTTTGAGAACTGATCTTTTATCTCTTGATAAAAATATTAAATAACACAAGATCAGATACTTGAGGCATTTCACTGAGACCACCTACCATATTTATATTTTACCATTAATGACTTTTTTTAAAAATTCAGTCACTCAGCTACTTTAAAACTTGCTATTTTATCATCTAATGTACACATCTCTATCTTTTCCACAAGCAGAGTATGAGATACAATCTTAAATACTTTGCTAAGGATCTAAATAAACTATGTCTACAGTATTACCATGATCAGAACTACTTTAGCAGCTCTGCCAAAAGTGCAAATAAGCTAAGTCTAGCATGACCTCTTCTTGATGAAACCACATTCTTTGTAATTGTTATTTTCTTTTCTAAGTGTTCCCTAGCCATCTTTTTAATACGATCTGTTCTAAAATTCTCCCAAGAATCAAATCAAGTTTACTAGCCATTAGTGAACATAACTTTACTATTTTTTCTTTTTCTGAAAATCAAAACAAAAGGAAACACTCTCCCATTGTGTGGCATCTGTCTTGTTCTCTCTTAACTTTCAGATATCCCTGACACAGCATCCACATTAACCAGTTCTTTCAGTATCCAAAGACATAGCTTGTTTGTGCCCTGGCATAGCTCATCTTCAACTTGAAGTCACTGAGAACCAGAATATATTTTACCTTGTTATGAAGGTATACCCTGACTTGTCTTGGCCATTACCAAGTAAGCTAAATTAAAAATCCCTTTTTGTTGTCCTTAATTTTCCTTAATTCCTTGTCTCATTCTGAGTCTTTTGTATTCCTAACACTAATTATATTTAAATTCTTATTTTATAAATTTAAATGCATCCTCCATTGCCTGCCCTTCTTCTGTATGTGTCTTTTAAAAATCTAGATTGCTGATGTGTATGCAGCAGACAACTCCCATTTTTCCTCCTTCATCAGAATTGTTTCCTTCTATGTCTTTGGGCCTTGTGTTCTCTTAGGCAGTGTATGACTAGTATTAAGTTGAAGGGAATACCATATACAAAGGGTGCTTAGTCACAGTATTTTGTGATACAAAAATATTTGGTGCAAGCTAAGTAATTTCTGTAAAATGTGGAAAAGGAAATGGACTTGTGATTTCATTGGTATGAGAGAAAAGTCTCTTGTCATTGTAAGTTAATGCTTTCTCTCCAACTTATGGTCTTAAATAGTTGTTTAATGCAAAGCTTCTTAAATCTCAGTCACAACCCCATATGTACTCCTGTAACTAAATGTAGGGATCATGAAATTTGATTTATTATCAGTAAACATTTAATTTCTTTGCTTATTTTATATACCTATAAACCTGGCGTTGCATAGAAATTTCTCAGGTAAAAAGAAGCCCTGATTTAAGATGCTGAGAAGTTAAATGACTTATGAAGGGTCACACAGTCAGTTTGTTAGATGAGAAACTTAAATCATTATTCATTATTTGAACATTATTTCATGATACTCTAAGTTATTTCATTTTGGAAAGTTTGAGCAGAAGCAAAAACAACCAAACAAAACCTACTATGATTATAACTTTCACTTATCTGTCATGTTATAGACAATAAAGGTTAAGAAATATTATCAAAAAAGTTGACAAAATCCTCCATACCAAACTAAAATATGTTCTGGTCCTTAGTGACTTCAAGTTGAAGAAGAGCTTGGGGGAAGGATGGCTAAAAAAACTGGTTGCAAAATATAGTTTAGATAAGATGAAAATGTTTTCACTGCTCAGAAGCCACATGTCTACATCTCATGAAAATTTCTTCCAGAAGAGAACTAGAAAATATTGATTATCACCAAATTTCACAAATGTAAAATTTAGTATATTTTAATGGACTGGGGAAAAAATCATGTTATTATTACGAAAGTCAGGTCAGAATCAGTTGTCTCTGTGCAATTCATTCTGAAGGGAGGGGAATGGTTGAAATTGTGTGAGTTTGGTCATGAGGATCTCCATAAGTGGCAGCTAGGTGCCACTGTAATGAGGAAAAGAGATTGCAAATTTTTAAACATTATTATTTTTCTGGTTGTGCTATATGGGATAATACAGTATCTAAAGAATTGAAGTTGTAGTCACTTAACTACAATGGAGAGGCATGGAGTAGATGTGAATGGGGGCAATGGGCAATTATTGAAGAAATGCATAAAAGGAGTAGTTTAAAGTACATTATCAGGAAGACATATGATGAGACAAGGAAACAGGCTTGTCATTTAGCAAGGGCAAGGGATGACTGATATACAGCTTACTTCCTCTATTTGTATTCTTAACATCTCTCATATCCTTCTCTTCTCCACTCACATGACAATTGCCTAGGTTCAAGTACTTCTCACCTCTCTCTTAGACTATTAAAAATAGCCTCCTAACTGGTTTCTCTGCTTTGTCTCTTCCCTCTCTAGTGAACTCTCTACACAGCTGCCATGGTGATAATCCTAAAGCACACTTCTGACCATGTCACTTCTCTGCTCAATGAAAGTGGTTCCTCATTACCTCTGGGATCAACCAAATTCCTTTCTTTGACATTAAGTTCATCCCAATTTGACTTAAACCAGACTCATTACGTATTTCTCCCTTTTACACATTCTTTAGTCCAGTTAAAGTGGCCCTCAGTCTATTGCCCATCTTCCTTCCTTTATACAGAAAGTCACCCATGCCTCATTTGTGTTTCCTTGTCACCTTTGCCTTTTAGAATCCCATTTTTATCAAAGCTCAGTTCAAATGGTATTTTAGTAAAGAAACTGTTCTTGATTCCCCCTTCCTAATTACTAGTGCCTCTACCCTGAAATTATTCCATATTCACTTTGGCTATACTTATATGTGTACTTGTTGCCTCTTTCTACCAAATTTAAGCTCCTTAATAACACAGGCTATTTTATTTTTTGTCTTTTTATCTCCAGTCCCTAGCACCCAGCACTCAGCACAACCGAGTGCCTGGAACATATTAGGAGTTTAATAAAATACTTGATGATTGATTGATGCACACAATAAGAGAGTTAGAAGAAGATCCCTCTTAATTTGTGTTTACTCCAATGGAAGAAATCTTAGAAGACAAACACAAGACTCATATAGGATGAGAAGATAGGTCAGGATTATGACTCAAATTGCTTGAGGGAGTATTCATATCAGCAAACTACAGATTCATTGAAATTTCAAAGCATCAAGGTCTTAGAAGTGAAATGTAAATTCACATTGATGGAATATACCTTAACAAATCATCTTAGTTCATATCCCTACAGTGGGCACTAGCATGACTGTATCCATTCATGTTTGTGCTATAGTGAATATCTCAAGGATCTATAAATTTCCTTGGGGTAAGCACTCCCTCCAGTTGAAGATCCTCATTGACCTAGTAGGTCTTCAAGAGTTGATGGAACAAAACAACCAATCACCCTATAAACACACTTCTCAACAGTAGCTCCAAACATGAATCCTTTCCAGCTTGGCAGGATCTGACAGAATTTGCTTTCTCCTGCTTTAGTCCTTGGGAACTGAAGGGTCAGTTCCCAAAGAAACAGGAATTTAATGAAGTGTTTTACACATATAACACATTCATTCAAGTAATTAGTAAGTAGCAGCCACATTCCATGGGCTTTCTGAGCACTACATTAATGCATCTTACAGAAGTCAAAATATGAAGAATTCCCTGAGAGCTATATTAAGTTCCCATTTAACCAACAGGTAAACTGAGTTGTCTTTGAGGAAGAATGAATATAATTAAATAACTTCCTCTAAGATTACTACACTAGATGTCAGCAACCAATTCAAGAATGAATTTCTATTCTTTCTCATTATAAAGTTCACATATTAGGTTGTGCTTTCAAATAAAAAAATAGAAAGTGATAGGAAAGTTAAGAAGGCTAAAGCAGAGTTAGTTGTAGGTTGTGCTTTCAGATAAAAAATAGAAAGTGACAGGAAAGTTAAGAAGGCTAAAGCAGAGTTAGTTGTTAGATTGAGATAAAAAGAAGTTTTCAATCTTTTTTAAGTTAATAAGTTGAAAGCAGTTAATGAAATAGGGCAATTCAGTTCTCTCATAATGAATAATAATTGTATAGCTATAGTATTCCCCAATGATTTCAAGGATCCTGAAGATATTAATCCCAGAAATAGCAAAAGGTGAAAGGAATAGTCATAGTTGTTAGTGCAGAAGAAATAGAAAATCTGAAGCCACAATGGGTGATGATCTTTGTGACTTGACCTAGTGAATACAGGACAGAGAGAATTTACTCTATAAATTTCTTTTAAATCACAATAAGAGGCGTACTCTTTCATGGGGTAAGGGAGCATTTTTCATAGAGTCATCTTAGCTCAGGCACTCATTTTATAAAGCAGTGGGGTTAGTTTTTATATCTTAACAGCAAAGGAATAATCCCTACCATACAACTATTCATTTAGTAAGCATTAGTTGTTAAATGGTGGGGATCACAGTTCCAACTATTAGAATTAATATCATGAACCTAGAACACAGTCCTGGGATCCTGTTTAGAAGATTAAATTTAATTTAGCATTCATTTTGAGCACCTATTATTTGGAAATTATTGTGCTGAACACTGAAAATACAAATATATGTGATAGGAATTGCTCAACAAGAGATCTTTGCTTTTATAAATTTGAAGAGAGGTTTTTTTTTTCAATTTAGAAGAGGGAAGGAAAATGTAATAGATTTTATTGCACTTGAGTTGGATCTTACAGAAAGGAAGGGGGGAAAGTGGAGAAAAAAGAACAATTTATTTCAGGAATGGGAGAAGGCATGAACAAAACTATAGTGAGGAGAGAAGACAGGAGGAGAATTGAGTACAGTAGTATAGGTCATCTGGAATATAGAGTAATCGAAGGAGAACAGAATAGGTTATGTCTGGGAAAGTAAGTTGCAGTCAGATTATAGAGGGCATTAAAGTCCAGAATAAATTAATTTGTACTTTTTATTTTGAAGGGTGGGGAATCCATTGATTTTTTAAAGTAATTAATTAGTGAGATAGAGGGATTGTTTGGAAATTTATTTAAGCAAGTGGTATAAAAGCAAGTGATTATAAGGTGTGGAGTTAAGGTTCTCAGAAGAACATTTAATAAGTTATCACAAATGGAAACTAGAATAGACACAAAGTCAGGTATGGCCAAAATTCCTTCCCTTCTCTTTTAATACCATTTTCCTCTCTGACATTGATTATTTTTTCTATATTTATTTGAAATCCATTTATTTGAGGTTAGATATTTTTGAATCCTGGATTAAATCTTTCAAACCATGAGAGTGCTTACTCGAGGTATACCCTGCATACACACATCCACTAAATATATTAGACTAGGCAGGGAAAGTGATACATACAAAAACAACTAGAATACAAGGTAGAATGTGGAGGTTTAATGAGGGAGATTCAATGTGATGATTTAAATGAAGGAAAGATAATTTCTTTTTCAAGGGATGTGGAAAAACTTCATGGAGAAAAATGAATTTGAACTGGGCTTTTAAATGATTGATAAGAACTGGTAAATGGGACTAGCTCAAATGACTTGGAGTTGATTCAATTACCTAAATCCTTGTATGATCCATTTCTTCAATTGGAGTAAGCAATTAAAGGTACAGAAATGAGAAAGTATGGAGCATATTTGGCAAACAGAGAATATTACAAGTTTTATGGATACACGAAAAGAATTTTTGACTAGAAAAATAAATTGGGGGCAAATTGTGGAAGTTGGTTCCCCTTAATGCTAGTATCTTTTCTTTGTGACTTTGTCCTATACATATCCTGTATCCATAGCTTATTTTGTGCCTAGTTGTTGCACATTTTCTTACCCTATTAAATGTGATCTCCTGGAGGGCAGAGGCTGTTTTTGCCTTTCTTTATGTCTTGAGCCTTAGCACAGTTCTTTACCACATAAAAGGGGCTTAATAAATACTTGCTGACTTGTTGATATTTGGTAAGTGATGGAGAAACATTGAAGACTTTTTTTTGAGCAAGAAGCAATCAGAGCTATGCATTAGGAAAATTAACTTGTCAACAGTCTGCAACAGAATGAATAGGAAGATCAGGGAGCTAGAAGGTAAAATAATTAGGAGTCAATTGTAATTTTACTGGGAAGAGGTGATAAAGACCTGAACTGTGGGAATGACAAGAAAAATGAAATACACAAAAGACATCAGCCCATCAAATGCAGGCTTACGGTGTTTTAATAGTTCAACATATGAGACATGTTTTCACTATTATTAACTTAAGGATCTTTGCTGTTACCCTGTTCAGAATATTACCTTTTTTTTCTAAACTGAATTCTTACAATGCTTTACAGGGTTGGTGATTCAAACACCATTGGAATAATAGAGGAATACAATGGAAAGTCTTAAATTCTGTTTTTTTTTTTTACAAAAGCTTTCAATGTATGCAGTGGTTCATTGTGTAGTAAAAAATACTGTGTGCTTTGATAGTCCTATATTTCACTTCACAAAAGTTATGGTTTAGTATTTTGAAAGAGCTAGTGCTTGTTTGAAAATGCTATAATTTAAAACTATTTACTGATAAAAATATATAATATTGACTCTCTCTTTGGCTCTTTACATGGTTGAGGACTATTTGGTTTAAAATTGAATGGGAGTGTTTGATGAAGTTGAAGGTGAAAAAATTGAAAGGTAGAGTTTTGTCCCCATTGGCAATGGCCTCACCAGATCTGGGCTAAATGATTATGTTGATGGTGATAACTCACATTTACACACCATTTAAAAAATTTTGAAAGGGCATTTATAGTTTCAAAGACATGAGGAAGTTTGGGAATCTGGCTCATCCCTTATGTAATATAACTAGCTTCATCCAAGGCTTTTTATGTATCCATAAATACATAAAAGTTTGGGGAACAGATTCTGAAAAAATTAGCTCTGTAACTAATTGGAGAATTCATCTATTTTGACCTCTTCATCTTATAAACAATGAAGCAGAAAGGATCTAATTTTCCCCAGATTTAGATATTGGGATATAACAGGATAACTAGAGTTATCTAATGGAAGTAGATATATAAGCCAGAACAGTCAGATCTGACTCTGGCACCATGGAATTTGTCAGGAATGAGCTAATTTTCAACACCAGGCAAACTGAAACAATCATTCTTTTCTTCTTTTCCATTCATTCCTCTCTCTGTGTTCTATATACATTGCACTACAACACTGGGAAAATCAAGGATCAGAAAGAGTATCATAAGTCATATTGTAATAAGGTAAAGGGAAGTCAAAAGTTCAGGTGGGAAAACAAATGGTAAAGTCAACATTAGCTATTTTTAAAAAGATCAGATTGCTATATTTTTCACACACACACACACACACACACACACACACACACACACACACACATACACGTCAGGTAGACACCAGAGATGAAAAGTAGTTCTGTGCTTTCCACTGCGGATACAGTGGCCACGCCCCAGTAAACCATTTCAGCAGATGAGCTAAATCAGGTTGAAGGTAACTAAGAGGTCTCAGACCCTATGGTGATTTAGGGGGATGACCATCCCAAGCATGTAAAGACTTCCCTTGGTAGAATGGGCAAATGAGAACAATTTCTTTCAGTAGCCATGAAAGTAGATACAACAGATGTTGTGGAGCATTTAGAGTTTGGTTAGACATTGAAGATGCCAAAATCATCCACTGCATCTTGAGTCATAGCCAGTCATCTGGATTCTGTCCTATTACTGACCAGTGATGGCTGATGACCTCATACAACTCTGCCTCACTTAAATCCAATTTACACATGAGTCAAGACATCATCATCCCACTTTGGGAACAGTTCTTACTACAAGAGAACTCAACAGGTACCACATCCAAATAACTGAATGAATGCTGAATGAAAACAAGGGTGGCAAATGAAGTCTAGCTTACTGAAGTAGGAGCTGGATGTATATTTTTCTGGGGCAATCTCGGTGAAAAGGAATTCCATGAAGCTGGTGAAGGTTTTGCAATCAAAAAGTATTTAATAAGCAAGCTTGTAAGCCTTCCAAAAGGAGTTAATGACAGGCTCATGACAATTCAATTGCCACTTGCAGGAAAATGCTATACAACCATCATCACTGATAGAGACCTCACACAGGGCAAGCGTTCACAAGGTGGTCAGAAAAAGCAATACAAGGATACTCTCAAGTTCTCTCTTTAGAACTTCAGAATTGATTGTATGACATGGGAAACGCTGGCACGGCACTGCCCAGTATGGCATGCCCTCATCAGAGAAGGAGCTGTGCTCTGTGAGGAAAGCAGAATTGAATTAGAAGAAATGGGAGATGTACAAAGTTAGAGAAGTCATCCCAAATACTCATAGAGACTATTTGAATCTGACAGAGCATTGCAAGCTTGTATCGATCTAATCAACCACAGCTAGTCACACTGTAACTCGACTGTAACATAGCAATGTCATTTTGGTCCTCTTCAAGAACAAAGGGCAACAACCAATCAACTGTGGAATCTTTGTGTGTGGTCTGGTACATTCACATACCACAATTTATTTAGCAATTTTCTAATCACTGTCAAAATAATTTGCTTCCAGCTTTTCTGTTATTACAAGGAATAATTTGGATGTATAGGGTATGTGTGTAAAATATGTGTGTTTTATATATGTACATATGTGTGTATTTATGTATGTATTACATATATTCTAAATTATACAGAAAGATAGATATAATTTTTTTGTATATATGGGGCCATTATTTTTAACATTGATCTTCCTGGAGCATAGACTTAGTGAGATTAAACATTGAATCGTAGAATACAGTTTGTAACTTTCTTTTACATTAAATTTTTTTTCCTGAGTTTTTGGGCCAATTCTCAGCTGCATTTATGGTCTATTCATGTGTTTTGTCATTTTTTTTTTACATTTCCTATAATGTTTTCCAATTTATTGAATATGAAAATTGTTATAATTGCAGTCATTATCTTTTGCAAAGTATCACTTAAAGATCTGGAAACAATTTCTTTGAATGGAAAATAATGAATTCTAGAGTTGAATGATTTGATGAGAAAAGTATTCACAAGTAGTAGAGAATAGCACAATCTTTAAAAGTTTTGGAATGATGTGTGATAATGGATAAAATGAGAAATAGGAAGCATGATATTTTAAAAATGAAAGAAAGAATGAGAATATTTTAATATTTTAAGGGAAGTAATCTGGAGAAAGTGAGGAAATGTTATCTCTGAGAAAGAAAACTAATTTTTGAGAGAAGGGAGTTAAGGGGAGGAAAAGACAGATGAAGGAACAATAGAATTCTAAAACAGATCTAGTTATAAATCTTCTCTAGAGAAGAATCATGATGGCTGCAGAGATAAGAGAGAAGACAAAATGAGGATCAGAGTCATATATATGTAAAGCTTAAATCTAATGTTAGATTCTGAAAATTAGATGTTACCAAGAAAAAATATTAGGTGAATAATTCTAGCAATTGCTAGAATTGCTGTTGCTTAGAATGAATCTACAAATTCCTTTTCTATCACAGATGCATGGGTTGGATCAGAGGTCATGTCTTTTCTAAAATTCTGGGATTGAGATCATGCATTCATGATTTTTTACTTTGTGTCTGCTCTTGGTATAGGTAGCTAGATTATTCAACCAATAAACATTTGTTAATCACCTGCTTCATTCCCAGGGAATATGTTAAGTACTGGGGACACAAAAAGATGCAAAAGACAAGCTCTGCCCTCCATGAGTTCACAATCTAGTGGGAGAAACAGTAAGTTTACAAAGAGGTAAAAACATATCTCTAGATGCTTATTTGCATAAAATAGAAAAAGAGAAAATCAATGAATTGGGCTTGCAACTAAAAAAGCTAGAGAAAGAACAAATTAAAAACCCCCAATCAAATACCAAACTTGAAATCTTAAAAATAAAAGGAGAGATTAGTAAAATTGAAAGTAAAAAAACTATTGAATTAATAAATAAAACTAAAAGTTGGTTTTATGAAAAAATCAACAAAATAGATAAACCTCTAGTTAATTTAATTAGAAAAAGGAAAGAGGAAAATCAAATTGTTAGTCTCAAAAATGAAAAGGGAGAACTTTCCACCAATGAAGAGGAAATTAGAGCAATAATCAGGAGTTACTTTGCCCAACTGTATGCCAATAAATTTGATAACCTAAGTGAAATGGAGGAATATCTACAAAAATATAGATTGCCCAGATTAACAGAAGAGGAAATAAATTACTTAAATAGTCCCATTTCAGAAAAAGAAATAGAACAAGTCATTAATCAACTCCCTAAGAAAAAATCCCCAGGACCAGATGGAT
>JAJPUD010000207.1:497185-512414 GCA_023553655.1 Myrmecobius fasciatus | reverse complement strand
AGAGTAGGTCATGAGGAAACCAAATTATCACTCTTTGCAGATGATATGATGGTCTACTTAGAGAACCCTAGAGAATCAACTAAAAAACTATTAGAATTAATCCACAACTTTAGCAAAGTTGCAGGATACAAAATAAATCCACATAAATCATCAGCATTTTTATACATCACCAACAAAATGCAACAGCAAGAGATACAAAGAGAAATTCCATTCAAAATAACTATCGATAGTATAAAATATTTGGGAATATATCTGCCAAGGGAAAGTAAGGATCTATATGAGCAAAACTACAAAACACTCTCCACACAAATAAAGTCAGATCTAAACAATTGGAAAAACATCAAGTGCTCTTGGATAGGTCGAGCTAATATCATAAAGATGGCAATACTACCTAAACTAATCTATCTATTTAGTGCTATACCAATCAAACTCCCAAGAGATTATTTAACTGAACTAGAAAAAATAACGACAAAATTCATCTGGAAAAACAAAAGGTCAAGAATTTCAAGGGAATTAATGAAAAAAAATGCAAATGAGGGTGGCCTAGCTGCACCAGATCTAAAACTATATTATAAAGCAGTGGTCACCAAAACCATTTGGTACTGGATAAGAAATAGAGTAGTGGATCAGTGGAATAGGTTAGGTTCACAGAACAAAATACTCAATGACAATTGTAATCTAGTGTTTGATAAACCCAAAGACCCCAGTTTTTGGGATAAAAACTCACTATTTGACAAAAACTGCTGGGATAATTGGAAACTAGTCTGGAAGAAATTAGGCATTGACCCACACCTAACACCATATACCAAGATAAGGTCAAAATGGATTCATGATCTAGGTATAAAGAATGATATTATAAACAAATTAGAACAATGTAGGATGGTTTACCTCTCAGACCTGTGGAAGGGGAAGGAATTTGTGACCAAAGAAGAACTAGAGGTCATCATTAATCACAAAATAGATAAGTTTGACTATATCAAGTTGAAAAGTTTTTGTACAAACAAAATGAATGCAGACAAGATTAGAAGGGCAGCAGTAAACTGGGAAAATATTTTTACATCCAAAGGTTCTGATAAAGGCCTCATTTCTAAAATATATAGAGAATTGACTCAAATATATAAGAATTCAAGCCATTCTCCAATTGACAAGTGGTCAAAAGATATGAACAGACAATTTTCAGACGAAGAAATTGAAATTATTTCCGGTCACATGAAAAGGTGCTCCAAGTCACTATTGATAAGAGAAATGCAAATTAAGACAACTCTGAGATACCACTACACACCTGTCAGATTGGCTAAAATGACAGGAAATGATAATGATAACTGTTGGAGGGGATGTGGGAAAACTGGGACACTGATAGATTGTTGGTGGAACTGTGAACGGATCCAAGCAATTTGGAGCTATGCTCAAAAAGTTATCAAACAGTGCATACCCTTTGACCCAGCAGTGTTTCTACTGGGCCTATATCCCAAAGAGATCTTAAAGGAGGGAAAGGGACCCACATGTGCAAACATGTTTGTGGCAGCCCTTTTTGTAGTGGCAAGAAACTGGAAATTGAAAAGTTGTCCATCAATTGGAGAATGGCTGAATAAATTATGGTATATGAATGTTATGGAATATTATTGTTCTGTAAGAAATGACCAACAGGAGGATTTCAGAGAGGATTGGAGAGACTTGCATGAACTGATGCTGAGTGAAATCAGCAGAACCAGGAGAACATTATACACAGCAACAAGACTATATGATGATCAATTTTGATGGACATTGTTCTCTTCAACAATGATGTGATTCAAACCAGTTGTGCTGCGATGAAGATAGTCATATACATCCAGAGAAAGGCCTGTGGGAACTGAGAGTGAACCACAACACAGCATTTTAACGCTTTCTGTGAATATTTCCATGCATTCTGTTTTCCTTCTTAGGTTGTTTTTTTTTCTTCTTCTCTTTCTAGATCTGATGTTTCTTGTGCAGTAAGATAACTGTGTAGATATGTATACATGTATTATATTTGTCATATAATTTATCCTATCTAGCATGTATTGGATTACCTGTCATCTAGGGGTGGGGGGTAGGGGGAAGGAAAGGAAAAGTTTGGGAAAAAAAAAAGTTTTTTTGCAAAGGTCAATGTTGAAAGGTCACTCATATGTTTTGCAAATAAAAAGCTTTATAAAAAAAAACAAAGAGGTAAAAACAAGCTATACATAGGATTAATAAGAAGTTATTAAACAAGGGAAAGCACTAGAATTAAGAGAAGTTGAAAAAGGCTTCCTATAGAAGTTGAAACTTAAAGGAAATCATGGAAGACAGTACACAGAGAAGGAGAAGAGTGTTCCAGACATGGGAAATTAGATAGAATTTCTAGATTGAAAAATTGTGGAGCAGCCAGGAAGCCAGTTTCACTGGATCAAAGAATGGCAGGAAGTAAAGTTATAAGAAAATTGGAAAGGTAGGTGTGACTTTGAATGCCAAACAGTGTACTTCATATTTCATCCTTTGTATTTAACAGGGAGCCACTGAGTTTACTGAATAGAAGAATCTGACATGGTCAGACCTGCATGTCATTTTGGTAGCTGAATGGAGAATGGATTACAGTAGGAGAGAATTGTGGCAGGCGGACCCACCAGCAGGCTATTGCAATAGTCCAGAAATAAGGTGATGGTGTCCTGCCCTAAAATGTCAGGAGATAGAAAGGTAGCATATTAGAGAGATGATACAAAGGTGAAATTGATAGTCCTTGGCCACAGCTTGGATATGTTGGGTAATAGATAGTGGGGAGCTGAAGATGATATCTGGGTGGTGAGCCTGAGTGACTGGATGGATGATGTTGCCCTTTGCAGAATTAGGGAAAGTTATAGGGAAGGAACAGGTTTAGAGAAAAAGATAATGAGTTGAATTAGGGATATGTTCATTTAGATATCTACAGAATAATCTGTATGAATTGTTTGAAAAGCAGTTAGAAATACAAGATTGGAGGTCAGCAAAGAGTTTAGGACAGGATAGGTAGATTTGAGAATCATTAACATGGAGTTGGTAATTAAATGCTTGGAAACCTATAAGATCACCAAGTGAAGTAGTATAGAGGGAAAAGAGAAAAGAGTCAGGGACAGAGCTTTATGGGGCATGTATGGCTAGAAAATGTGTTTGGAGTAAGATTCATCCATTGGAGGAGAAGGAGAAGTGTTCTGATTGGAAGGAAAAGAACAGGAGAGAATGGTATCCCACAAATCTGTAGAGAAAAGAGTATCAAAGAGAAGAGAGGGATAAGCAGTGTCAAAGACTAAAGAGAGTTAAGAGAGAATGAAGACTGAGATCATCAGATTTGGTAATTAAAAACTCTAGTAACTTTGAGGGAGAACTTTCTGTATTATAATGAGGTCAGAAATTCAATTAAAAGGGATTAAGAAGAGAATTGGAGGAGAAAAAGTATAAGCCCCTACTGTAGGCCTTTTTGTGGAGTTTAACCACAAGGTAAAAAATAGATATGGATTATCCACAGTGGAGATAGAAGAATCAAGTGAGAGGTTTTTTGTTGTTGTTGTTGTTGTTTTTCTGGATGAGGGAGGAATGGGCATGTTTCTAGGCTATAGGGAAGCAGTCAGCATAGAGGAAAATATTGGAAATACATTATATCATAGGGATAACAACGGGAACAATTTTGGGAAGGAAATGGGATAGAATGGGATCACTTGTGCAGGTACAGTGGTTAGGCTAGTAAGAAGTAAGATAATCTCTTCATGTAAAATGGGTGAAGGAGAAAATAGTTGTAGAAGGTATGAGTGATATGAGATAAAGAAGAGATATGAAGAAGGAGCTCATGACAAATAGTTGTGATAGGTAGAAATATGTTTATTTCCCTAGCTATGATCTCTCAAATACACATACATATATGTGTGTGTTTGCATATATGTAAACTATGTGTGATATATACACATGTGATATGTGTATATTTGTATGTATACTATACATATACACACATGTGTGTATGTATGTACTTTCTTGTATTTAGAAAGATGGGAAGAGACAAAAAAAAAGTAAGGGTATAAACAAAGTTGATTGTTGAGATAGTTACTAAGAGATTAAGACCTCAGTGAAGTAGACCTATATTTTTTATAAATACTTAATGCTGAACTCTTTGTGTAAGGGAACATTTTATCATATGTCAAGAAAAACAAAGCTTCAAATAAGACTAAATCAGTTGGAAGTGGCATAACTGAGAATAAAGTTGAATTGGTAACCATAATAAATTAACAATTGCATAGTGTTTACTATGTGCCAGACATTCTGCTAAGTACTTTATAATTATTCTCTCATTTGAGCTTCACAAAGAAGAAATAGTGTAAAACTGGAGAGTGATCAAAAAAATGCATTATATGAAATACAAAGGGACAATGTTTGGTGTAGTCACTGGTAGAATTTGAAGTATTTTAGAATAAAGGGGTAAGAAAGGGTAGATATAAAAAATTAGCCAAATATTAAAATCAGACTCAGTAGCAGATTGCACATCTATTCCCTAAGGATCAGTCTAGATAAAGTCAAAGAATTTCATTGCCAAGCTTCTGGGAACATATATTTTCACCCTTAGCAACTTATTTGTTTTAATTTTTTTTTGCTGAGGCAATTGGGGTTAAGTGACTTGGCCAGGATTGCACAGCTAGGAAATATTAAGTGTCTGAGGCTGGATTTGAATTCAGGTCCTCCTGACTTCAGGGTCAGCCCTCTATCTACTGCACCATCTAGCTGCCCTACCCTTAGTAACTTTTAAAGAATGTCTAATAAAGCATGGAGGTATCAAAATCTAACACACCAGAGATGTTTGGGATGTGTGTGTATGTTTGTGTGTTAACATCACTGATGTTTGGAAAGATAGTATTAGATGTACATTTTATGACTCATCTGGAGGGACCATCTACTTTTCTTTTCTTTCTAGAGAATATACTGGGAGTTAAAAATTAAGAGAGGGAAAACAAAAAAAAGAAGGGAGACAACAGAACAAAGTTTTTGATTACACTAAAGCATATGTAAGTAATTTATTTGCCATTGTTAACGCAGTATTCCTATAAAGTAGAAGTTAGATTGATCCAGCCTTTAAAAATAATGATTCCCAACATAAGGACTGATGGATTTCTTGGAATGGTATTGATGTTCTCAGATATAATGAAAGAGCCATTATTTGAAGTAGGATATTTGAATCATTTTCATAATGGAAAGTTACCTGAGACAAGAAGAGAGAAACTGGAGAAATATCTCAAAGATTGCATCTTATTTTGTTTGACACAGGAATGTGCAATACCTTTTTATAAATTTTGTACTTTTTACGAGCAAATCTGAACGAAACAGACAAATCCTTATTTCTTTGGTGTCCTCTTTGATATCTTAGAGATTTGCTACTTAATGCTCAGTTATTTAGGAATGGAGTCCATTAATCTGTGTTTGAATAATTCTTTTCATCTAAGCAATAAAGTTGTACTTTCATAGCCCTAAAAATCATCCAGATTCATAATTGAGAACACAGTTGCTTGAAATTTTCCTTCTCATTCATACACTATATTGACACAGAAGCCATGATGTTATGAGTAGTGAGTTAGCCTTGGAACCCAAAGATTCGGATTATAGTCCAAACCACTGACATACATTGGTTGTATGACTCTTAAGTCACTTTACCTCTCATTGTTCTAAGCAACTTTCTGAGACAGTCATTTGCTAAGAATTTAATGGAAGAAATTTTATCAGCTTGTAGTTTCCTAGACCATTTAAATAATAACTCCAACCCTTATTCCTATCTCCTATGCAGACAAGGAGTTGGCACCTAAAATTAACGGATAGAGGACTAACTTTGAAGCCAGAAAGACTTGACTTCACATCTAAGCATTTTAACTGAGTGATCATGGATAAATGATGTAAGCTTTCAGTATCCCAAGCAACTCTTTAATATTATGTCAGAGGTGTCAAACACAGTCCCCTGGGCCACATACCTAATCAATTCTCCTAAGTGTGACTGAACCAGATTAAAATGGGAAATATTTAACAAAATAAATAAAAACATAATAAAGCATTTCATATTAATGTGTACTTTTCTAAGCAGCAGGGTTATATATGTCTTAATGGTTCCAGTTTCTACTTGATTTTGACATCATTGCTGTAAGTTACAGATAATCGGCAATAAATCAGTTATTCATATGTATTAGTGGAGGGAGTTTCCACACAAGAAGTTTCTTACATATTTGAAATTACAGTTTCAGAGCACCTCCCATTTCTACCAAAATATAGACACAACCAAAGGGAAAAAAAAATCTACAAATCAGAAAGCTTGCTGGGTACTATTGGGGACAGCTGTAATTCACCCATTCGTGCCTAGATCCTGTTTTAGAGGAGGAAAGAATAAAGTATTCCTTAACCTGCAGTTGCCAGAGACCCACATGCAAGACTGAGGGCTTTCAAATCCTGGCAAAGACAGGACACTAAAACAAAGTCTGCCCCCCTTACTTGTCCTGGATGACCTGATCCCCTTAGTTTGGGTAAGATCACTTTTCCTTGGTTTGAATGCATTACGTAAGACAGTGATCATTTGTCAAGTGAGCGGTTTGTACAGAGAGCTGTAGGCAGATTATGGGGAGGGAGGAGAGAAAAAGAGAGACAGAAAAAAAGGGAGGTGGGGAGGTTTCTCCAGGAACAGTGCTTTCCAAGCACTGGGGATTCAAGTTAGACAGGTTGGCTGCTGGGTGCCGCGGCTGAAATGGGAGTTGCTTTTGGCTCCTGACATGGCTTTCTTCATGTGGGATGCTTGAGGAAGAAAACGGAGGGACTAACTTGGAGAAGAGTGGAATTGGCATGAGGATTAAATCAACATGGAAGGTCTCCTGTCTCCGATGAGGACGAAGGTAGGGACGAAAGGTTCTCAATATATTTAAAAGCTGCTTAACTGTGAAAAAAAAGAAAAAAAAAGGAATGGGAGGTGCAGCTGTGCCCCGGTGAACAGGAGGCTCGCTGAGCTTTTGTCTTATTTCGGACCTGTGCTGGTGAAGGAGACCAGATCCGGTGGGGAATAGAATTGATCCAAAGGCATAGAGGGCTGAGACAGGGGCACCGGGGTCGTGGGGGGAGGTAACCATTCATCAGAGGAGACAATGAAAACCTTAGCAAATGACTTTGCCTCTTAGATGATTAGACAGCCATATTTTAGTGGGGTTTCCATTACAGCCCTATCCTTTTGATCGCTACAAGCCTCGGAGCTGTTCACTAGAAAAGTACCAATGAGTGGACTGCTTTGCAGCTTGTGAGTAACACATTTAAGGGACCTACATGCCTATTCCCCACCCCCCGTGCCATCTTCCACCAGCACCCCATGATTATCTCGTTCCTTCAACTCTATGTTTGCTCTCTTTAGTGTAGAAAGGACCACGGAGTCCTTTTTTCTGCAAAGTAGGTTAATGTATTCTTTCTTTTAGGAAAAGTCATAAACAAAAGTCAAAGACAATAATTTACCATGTGAGATTGCATTCACTTGACAAAGTAGACTGTCTTTGCAATTGTTGTACATTATGTTTTCTGTACAATATTTTTAAGATACTCAATGTAAGCTAAACTGTGATGGGAATAAAACACTTAAACATTTAAAAAAAAGTCATAAAGATGTGTTGGAAAGATTTTGGACCTTATGTCCAAGGGGTTTGTCCCTATACCACTTCCAGATCCTGCGTGTAGGAAAAATCGGACTCTGGCAAAAGATCTGGGCAATCATTGCCCTCAGGCTAAATGGGGCTTTTCATTACAGAATGGGATATCTTAAAAGTCCAGCTTTTTACGGCAACTAATGGGTGGGCATTTGACATGTGGTAGAGTCCTTTACAATGAACTCTAAATGTATCCTGTTGGAAGTTCTCCCAAGTGGTTACAATATTTCTTTCATAATAACTTTAAAACCTGCTTGGGGGGGGAATACCTTTATTCACTTATCACAATAATTGAATAAATGAGACAGGGTCTTGATTTATGCCTTAATTATTTCCTTTTTATTTAACTATTTATGTTTGCAATATTCTTGCAACACCTCTTTGTCTTAATATATTTTCCCTTTGCTAGGCACAAAATTTTGACAGAGTCCTCCAAGATAGTTTTTGAACTGGGATTATATATAAAGTAGTCTTTTCACATAGGGTGCTATGGTTCTTTCATTTGTTCCTTTGGTACAGTAGCTCTCCAAAGCACTGGTTATCTAATTTTCTTTCACTGGAAGTGCAAAAGACACCAAAGTCAGAGTATATTGCCAAGGCTCTAATCTTGGCCCCTCAATTGACCTACTGCCCGATTGCTCACTAGACCCCCTGCCTTACTCTTCTTGTCCAAACAGCTAAAGTAACAGTACACACAGATATATTTCAATACAAAGTGCTATAAAAACAGAAGATATTTTTGCAAGGTAGTTTTTGTGGTAGTTGTTTTAAAAGGAATATGCTTTCTAACACATTAACAATAAC
The DNA here is from genome assembly GCA_023553655.1 of Myrmecobius fasciatus. Taxonomy (NCBI): domain Eukaryota; kingdom Metazoa; phylum Chordata; class Mammalia; order Dasyuromorphia; family Myrmecobiidae; genus Myrmecobius; species Myrmecobius fasciatus. The sequence goes on along the minus strand of JAJPUD010000207.1, from coordinate 503,940 downwards.
AGAAGCTGATTTTTATTTTCCTTTATCGACTAGGTGAGGTTTAAGTGCTTTGGGTGATAGCTCTATAATATGTTCATTTCTCCTCCTGTATTGGAATTATCCCCTCAGGCAAACTATCAGGGTAGTGTGCCCTCCTAGGCTCAGAATAGAACTGCAGATCTATTGGTCTGAGCTCATATTCTTACATGAATGGAACTCTCATTGACTTCACTGGGAGTTCCCTCTATAAAAAGGATTCAGAATCCAGGCACTTTGGAAATCACTTTAGGTAGCTATTAAAATGACAGAAAAAGAATTGAACATCAGTGTCGTGATGTTTTTTATTTATTGTGATTGAATTTGCAGTTCAGCTACTTTTAGCAAGAATTCACCTTATTTCTGATTGCAAATCAAGCCTATGAGTGCATTTTTATGGAATTTGTATAATCCCTGCACATAGAGAGTCCCACTCAAGCATAATTTTATTTTTAGCTTTGAAGATTCCAATGGATTTGTGGCTTTAAAACAGAAACACCCATAGTTTTCTAGCATACGTGTGCTATGCCTGAAAATTGTCACTTAACCCATCAAAAATTTGAATCTCACTTGAATCTGGTAACTTGCCATACTGACTCAATTCATAGGGCAGAAACAGATTGTTGGAGTAAATTTTTACTATGAAGGATGTTCCCTTGAACGTATTTGCTTCCAGTTTTTACACTGCCACATGGTAGCTTACTGATGGCTTCGGATGTAGGCTGAATTACCCAGGCATGGGATCAATGACAGTGTGTTTTTATTTCTAAAATTTGTGCTTTATTCGGGTTATGTTTCTATTTGAATATTTAGTCTTGGGTATTTCCCTATTAATTTTTGCATGGGTTTGCATCAAATTTCAGGGTATTGGGCATTCTGATGGAATTGACAAATGAGACTTCTGAGAGCTATGTTACAGTTGCTTAATAAGTTAGTGACAGTTTAAAAAAATGTTAAGGTAAATTGGACATCAGACTATAATTGCATTATACCATGTAATAGATTTAACCAGACTAAATCATGGGTGCTTAATTCATTTTTTGCCTTGCATAATCGGCACATAAATATGCATAAGATTAACTGGAAGTGCCAAAATGGGCTGGCAAAATGGTAAATCTAGGGTAGTTGAAATGAAGGAACCTAAGCACCCACTGGCCTCCCCAAGTAAGGTAGGTACACTTGACATAGCTAGAAACAGAGGTGACAGCTGGTCGTTTGCTTAATCATAGGCCCTGTCTTGTCAGTGATACATGGACTCAGAAGGTTTTGGCTGGATTCAGTTGGGTACTCATATTATTTTCCTTTTATATATAATGCAATCCCCAAAGATGCCTAGCTTAATGGACATGCTTCTAACTGTTCTCTTAGAAGATTGACATAAAACTTGAGACTATGACTGGGACAAGGTAACAAACATAGACATATGTACACACACACACATAGTGAAAATTGACTAATACAATATATGCCATGAGATAAAAGAAGGAATTTTATAATTAATCTGCTTGGTACATTTTTAAAGTCACTTTTTAATTTGATATTTAATCTTCTGTCCTTCATGATTCTTTTTAATCCTTTGGGTGGCTTTCAGCAAATGATGCTGGCAAAAGAATTTCTCTTGTTTCAGCCCTCTGTGTTGCTTGCCTGCCAATGCCTGCTTTGGGATTTGCAAAGAGCACCTGGCCAAGACTGCCTAATACTAAGCCAATTTTTTTTTTACTTTTTTGTGTGTTCTTGTACAGTATGTGCTAGTGGGAAAGCTGCAGGACAATTTTAGCATCAAAGGAAAAGCTTGGTTGGGTTGTTGGGCTGGATATTTTTTCTGTTCATCTGAAAAAAAAGTTTAGAATGGTTTTTACCAAATATTTACCTGAATCAATGGAGAGTCAAATGAGATGAGCTTTCTATCCAGGAAAATTTAAGTTAAAATTTTTAAAAATTTCAGTTTTTCAAATCAGCAAATAATTCAGAAGGAATTTAGAGATTTAGGATATCGTGATAGATTTTCTCCCACACTATTTTAATCCTTTGTTTTTAGAGGGGAAATATTTTAAAATGAACTCTTGTAATCAGAAAAATTCCTTTGGAGAGAGGCTATTTGTTTTCTTAAACCAATCATGGATCTAATGCAAGGATATTATGTCATTTATTTATTCTACCTGGATCAGTTTTGCTCATACTCTGAGACAGCATATCTGGGATGGTCAGGGCATTTCATAAACTCAAAATGAAAAGAGAGGAAAGTCTGAGAAGTAGAATAAAAGGATCACTCATGATGTTCACTGATATTTAAGAATCACTGAGTTGTGTTTTGTTTATTAAATCCTTTCCTTCCTTGAATGACAAATATCATTTGATTTGAGGAAAACTATTAAGTATAGATTTAAAATGTCCAAATAGTAAAATATAGGCAGTGTCATCAAACGCAAAAGAGACACTGGCATATAAAAGTTTTATAGCTTGTTAGACTGGTTATCATAGAGTATATGAAATCCCTGAAGCCATTTAGAGTTATTACAAACATGTTTGGTACTTTGCAGAACCAGATCAGTATAGATAATGTCTTCCTATTTTATAGGTAGAGATCAGGCAGTATTTCTGAATTTCAACAATTTTTATCTTCTAGAATGTGACATTATATCTGTAAGTATAGGATTATATTTTGAATGGATTATATAAGCATAAAATCAGGTCTTATTTTAGACCTTTGATTTTGTTAATATAGAGAACTCCAGGTGATGAAATTCCCTCTACCAATGCAGATGAGCAGCTGCTCTGTAACTTACAGTCTTAGAGAGTTACCTGGACCACTGAGAGATTAAGTTATTGGATCAGGGTCACACAGAGGCATGGCTTGAACCAAGAGCTTCCTGATGCCAGTTTTGTTTCTGTTACAACATGCTTCCTTTCATGGTTAAAGGATCACTTAGTTGGGTTGAATAACTAGTAGGAAGAATACGTTAATCATCAGTGATAGGAACAGAGATTTAGAGTGGGAACAAATGTTAGAGGTAATCTACTCCAATATTCTTTATAGTTGGAGGAACTGAGACCTAGAGAATTTGTGACTTGATCAGGATCTCACAGGCAGTAAGTGGCAAAATTGTGATTTGAATCCAGATCCTTTGACTCCAGATTGACTCCAAATGTTTATGTCTATGTAAATCTTAAAAGAAATCTATATGTATAAATACAATATTTAGCATTCATATCTGTTCAATATGTGGATTATAAACCTTTTCATATTCTTGGTTCACTGTATAACTTTGGAAAACCATAGTCTATGGGTTTAGTCCATATCTTCCCATGCCACATTGAATATAATGTATCGGGAGTTTTCCTTGCTTTTCTTCTAGTAGCACATGTGAGCTATAGACTGATCCTTCCTTGCATGATTCAGTACTTGCATGAACAGTACTGAGAATATAGTCACAAAGATGAAACAGTACCAGCTCTTAATGAACTTACATTATCTTGAACTGAACAGTCAGCATAAGTGTACAAATTCTAATTTTAAAATTATAGCTAAACCAGCTCCACAAGAAAGTTGGGTGTATTTCTCAGACATGAGGCTATAATGACAAAATTTTCAGGGGTAGCAGGCCATTATTGCTCCCATCATCTCTGCCCCTTTGGATAAATAGGAAAATTTCATATTAATTTGTTGACCATGGGAAAATAAAGGCACTATTACAATTTGAGTGAAGTCCAACCCTGTTTAAATATAGAATTAAGAAGTCCATAATCCATAACTAAATGGCTCTAGGAAATTACTGAACATTATTTAACATATATAGAACATTCTACATTCGCGAAATGAATTGTGATTTAGAAAGCCTCGAGAAGAAGGCAGATGACAATGTTCAAGAAGTCCAAAAGCATTATTAGTCACTCCTAGAAAGCAATTTAATGCATAACTGCCATGTTATTTTATAGACAAAGGATTTGAAGCACAGGAAGGCTGAATTTTCCAAGGCTACACAAAAAACTGAGAAACAAATTACATTTGGAAAATCATCTTACCTCACAGGTCTAAAGCTGGAAAGGATCTCAGAGGCCATCAAGTCCAACTTCCCCATTTTAAAGATGAGGATAGTGAAGTTCAAAGAGATTAAATGATTTATCCATGACCATATCCTAAAGCCAGGCTTCAAACTAGGTCCTCAGACTCCAAATTCAGTGTTCTTTCTACTACACCCCACTATCTCTTATATCTTGGTGCAAAGATGCCATAATCAATGACCATAAAACTATGATGACATGCCTCCATCTAACTAGAATCTGAAATTAACAGATACCATTTAACACAAGTCAGGAAAACATGCCATTTTTCTGTAGTAAATGTGGTCTTATACCTATAGGTCCATTTTAGTAAATATCCAACTAGAGGAGAAAAGATGGTTTAAAAGACTAATATGCTGGGCAAATGTAAGTCTGATAGTCTAAGTAATAAAATGTGAAAATTTCCCATGAAACTGTTCAAATAAAAAGGAAAATAATATTTTCCAAACCCCAAAGCTAATCAACAAGAAAACACAACCAATTTTATTTGGACTCTAACAGAACACAGTTTTCCAAGACAAGAGCAGAGAGAAATTTGTTTTGAAATAGGTCCCATTGTTTTTCACAAAAGGAGAGGTTTTTAATACAAATAAAACAACATTTGGAGGAAAATTAAGTCCATACTGATATAGGAAGAGAATAAAAGTAATGATAATAATCACATATCTCTAAAGGGATAAAATGTCTTAAAGGAAATGCCTTTCATGTTTATAGTACCTCCTCTGAGGCACTCAGGGAACAAGTACAATTATTTTTTTCTTAAATAAAAGAAAAATGGATATTATGTGATTTTACAGATTAGAGAATGAGTCACAATGAAGCAAGGAATTAATTATGCTTCTTTTTAATAATTCTTGAATTTCACACTGGGCAGCCAGGTTCAGAAAACCCCTGCTCATCTGCTAAGACCTCTACTCAAAACAAATTTTTCTTCCCACCTGTAAATCATGGTGGAAATTTTATCTATAACTATAAGAGGTATCTTCTTACTTTCTTTATTTTTCTAGATGGTGACTTGAGGTGTTTATGATATGGCAGGAAAGGATGAATTACTAGCTGTAAACATGGGTGGAGGCCAATGGTACTTTCCATAATGTGTCTTAATAATTTTCTTGTTCTGTAAATTCTAAGCAATTATTCTGCAAACTGAGTAAATAATGCATGTTTCTTGAGATGAGTCAAGGAACTGACTACTTAATGTGGTTTCAAAGGGCATTAAAATTTGCATTGATCTACTTTATTTTGGGCCTTGAATTTTATGGATAATTAAGACAAAGTAGGACATATTGCAATGACATGCACCAAAGAGTTAAGAGCTCTTAAGCAATTTGATTGGTTAATGCTTCAAATGTTATCTGTATTAATTCTATAATCTGGCAAATAATAATGAGTTACATTTTCTATTGGAAATATAACTTCTCTCTTCCTTCCCCCTTAGACTTTATCTATGATTAGGGTTATACAAATTCTTAGATCTTCTATCGAGGGATATTTTGGAAGGTTAATGCTGGTAAAATCATCTCAGCTCTGCAACGATAGCTGATTGTTAAATGTAGAGTTGCTTAATTCAGATCTTTCAGTGTTTCACATATAAATTCTTCATATCCTGTCTCCTACCTACCTTTGCAGGCTTGCTACACATCATCTTCCTTAATGTATTCCACTATCTAGCCAAACCAGCATCCCCAGATAAAACAGGGAATTTCCAGTTTGTGTGTCTTTGCAAAGATCACCTTACTCTGTAGAATCCACTCCTTTTTATCTACCTCTTAAATTCCTTATTCCTTTCAAAGTTCAGATCAAAAATCACCATTTAAATGAGAATTCTCAGCCCTCTCCCTCTCCCCTCCAGTCACAGCATTCTATTTACTCTGAAGTTACCTTGCACCACATGTTGCCAGCAATCAAAGGTGAGCGCCTTGAAGTTAAGGGACTTTTTCATTTTTTGAAAGCCCAATGCCTAGTATATAATGGGTGCTTAATAAATGTTTACTGGATTGTTGGATCATTCTGAAGAATCATCATGATAGGTGGTTGGAGCTAATTGAGGCAAAGGGAATAATCATTTATATAATACCTACTTTGTGCTAGGTACTGTGCTAAGTGTTCTTACAAATATTATCTTCTTCGATCCTCACAACAACCCTGCAAGGTAGGTGCTATTACTATCCTTGATTTACAGTTGAGGAAACTGAGGTATACAACAGTTGTGACTTGCCTGGGATTACAAAGTAATAAATGTCTGAGATCAAATTTGAATTCAGGTTTTCACAACTCCATGCTCAGCTCTCTATCCACTGAGCTACTACTGCCTCTAAAAAGATGAGGAAATAGTAGAGTTTATAGGTGTTTAAGCCTTTTTGTTGTTGTTATTTCCCGGATACTTAGCATACAGTTCTTATTTGTTGTTGTTCAGTCGTGTCCAGTTATTTGTGACTCCATTTGAGGTTTTCTTGGTAAAGACAGTGGAGTGATTTCCCATTTCTTTCTCTATACTTGTCCCAAAGTGAGCACTTAACAAACATTTGTTGAATTCTCTGATCAATTTAATTCAGCATTGAACCTGAATTTCTCTATTTTTTATTTTTTTTATAAAGCTTTTTATTTGCAAAACATATGAGTGACTTTTCAACATTGACCTTTGCAAAAAAAAAAAAAAAAAAAAAAAAAAAAAAAAA
>JAJPUD010000207.1:434242-492185 GCA_023553655.1 Myrmecobius fasciatus | reverse complement strand
CTCTCTCCATAAAAGTTGTCTATGGTGAGAGCTCTTTTTGGTTTTTTATTCATTTTTTTTAAAGGTGTGAGGTCTGTTTAGGGCAAAGGTGGGACAGCTGCTTTAATTTGCCCTGGGGCAGTTCTGCTGATTGAGTTATTTCAGGAACTGGGCAGTTCTGCTGATTGAATTATTTCTGGTGCTTATCAGACCTGTTGTTTGATTGATTGCTTTAAGGTGCTGTGTAATGGCAGCTAGTTAAGATGCTCATCAGGGGTTCAGTGGTTCACAATCTATCCCCCTCAAAAGGCAGACCCTCCAAACCACCTGCCCACAATCAGGACAAATTGTTCCAAGAGGATTGCAGAAGACTCCCAGGTGTGTGAAAAGCACAACGCTCCCACTCCTGTTCTGACTCCTGTTCCAGCTCCCTGCTCCAGCTCCCTGCCCCGGTCTCCCTATGCTGCAGTCTGGGTTCAGTAGGCCACCCCCTGTCCCATTAAAACAGACCTGTTTTGAGGTTCTTCCAGAGTATCTTCTTCTAGAATCGTGTTGTTCTCCGGATATTGTGGATTTTTTTGCTTCAGAATCAGTCTAGAGGCTTCATATTTTGTTGGTTTGAGGGGAGGTTAGAGGAGGTTACAGAGAATCCTGTCTGATCTCCGCCACCATGGCTCCACCCCCGGAAGGAACCAATTTCTCTATTTTTAAAAATGTGAAATTGTAAATCTGGTGCTCCATCTCATTGTGCTCTTCTTAGTATTTTCTTAGTTCATCTGAAAAAGCTGTCAAGAAAGACATGGGACAAAAAATCAAATTAGAGCTCCATGCACAGTCAGGGTAAATCAACTCCTCATTTTTTTTCCTAGTGCTCAAAATTAACTTACTGTCTCCTGCATATAATTACTGAACCTTCTCACTCTTAGAATACTCTGAGAATAGCTCTTATTTTCTGAACTCCCAGGATGAAACCTTTCCAAGTTTCTTTACTCAAATCAAAAGCACTCTCAAGCTAAATCTTTACCTCCTTTACTTTACAACCAGCAATGACCCTGGCACTCCTATAGTAGGGTGAAGGAGGAAAGAATTGTAGCCAGCCTTCTGGTGCTCCTGAATTCCTCCTTTACCATTCTTCCTTGAATACACTCAAATCCTGACAGATATTTCTGAAACCATTTCATTTTTCTTCTGTCTTCAGATTAAATTCTTCTCTCCCCCCAGTAATAATACTGTTGTTTTCAAGTGGAATCAACAGTACAAATATGGTCACCTGTGAACATAAAATTAGTTATCCCTTCAATATCATGACTTTTCCCGTTATATTTAGCCTATAAAAACTAAATTTAATTTAATTTAATTAATTTGATAATTTCATTTAAATTGGCATTAACAATAAATGGGAATTTTGGGGGAGTTTTGTGAAAGCCACAGATGACATAAAGATCAGCAGACACTACAGAGAAAGATTTAAAAACTCAGAAATGCATAAAATACATAGATGGTATTGTATAAAATCAATATATTTTATCTTTGAATAGTATAATAATTCAGACTTTTTCTCTGGTATGAAGAGAGAGCCAAAAAATTTTATAGATTTTTTTCAAATTGCAAGGAGTACAAACACCCCTGTCCTCCATGATATGGTAGGGATAACTGTAATTACATTGGCATTACTTGAATAAGAAATGTACAAAAAGAAAGAAAGAAATGTTGTCATGGCCTGGTGGTTGAGTTGCCATCAAAAAGACCTGAGTTTGATATTTACTATACTTCAGATACTTACCAGCTTTGTAACTCCAAAAAGCCTGTAAATCTCTCTCCACATCAGTTTCTTTCTCTGTAAAATGGGGATGATAATGATAGCACCTCCCTTAAAGCATTAATAAGGATTAAATGAGATAACATAAGTAAAGTACTTTAGAAACCTTAAACCATAGATAGATAGGTATGTGTGTTTGTGTGTGCATGTATAATGCATGTATGTATACAGAGAGAGATCATATCATTTCTCATTCACACAAACACACACATACACACTGATCTATAATTGTCATCATCATTGTTGTTGGGTTATTTTTCAATTGTGTCCAACTCTCTATGACACCATTTTTTTTAAGCAAAGATACAGAAATTATTTACCATTTCCTTCTTTGGTGGATTAAGACAAACTAAAGTTAAATGACTTACTCAGGATCGCATAGCTAGTGAGTGTATGAGACTATTTTAACTCACAAAGATGAATCTTCATAATCACAAATCTAGCACATTATTAACTTCACCACCTAACTGCAATAAGATAGATGGAAAGATTTAACAGCAGTAGAAGATATATATATATATATATATATATGTATGTATGTATGTATGTATAAAAATACATATATAAGGATAGAGAGATACAGAGACTGCAATATAAAGAGAAAGACAGAGAGAAAGAAAGATACAGGGAGGGAGTGAGAGACAGGGAGAAAGGGATAGAGAGATGGAGGGAGAGAGGAAGACAGAGATTTAGACAGAGAGACAAGACAAAGACAGACAGAGGGGGGTAAGGAGGGAAGAAGAGAAAGAGGAAGGGAGGAAGGGAAGGAGGAAGAGAATGAGTGCAAGGGTACAAGTATTGTTGTAATACTAGTATAAGAGCTGCAGCAAGCAGCAGATTTTCTCCTAGCTGCTGTTATTATAATAACACTTCAATAACACTTTTTGCTACATATACTCATTCTTTTCCTGCTTGGTGAACTACTTTTCCTTATCTATTTCTTGTCCCCTTAGTAAACTCCTCAAACATTTGTCCTATATACTTTTGTCTTCTCTATATATACTCCATCTCTTGGTGAACTCACCTCCTCTTATGAGTTAAAATAGCATTTCTATACAAATATAATTTCTAAATTTCTTTCCCATCTTCAAGCTATTCTCCAAACAACTTCCAAAATTATCCTTCTAAGTTATAGATCTGACCATTTTGCATCCCAGTTCAACAACTTTCTGTGATTCCCCATCACTTGTAGATGAAAATGCAAACTCCTTAGCCAAGCATTAAACCCCATTAATTAAGCTTTCACTCACCTTTCTAACTTTAATTCATGATATTCTTTTCATAAACTTCATATTTCAGCCATTGAAATCAGACTTTTGTGGAGAATAATTGAAAGTGGCAATAATACTATTTTATAGCCCCCCCACCATTACCAATGTTTTAGAAATGAATGAGAGCTTAAAGATAGATTATTGGCTATAAAACACTAGATTTTTGTCTATTTATTTGCTTTATGCATCTTATTGAATACTAATTTGTGGTTATATCAGAATTCCACAAATTCATATTTTAAAAATAAAATTCACTGATTTTAAAAATCCTGAAGTCTTTGTGAACACTCAGTAACTCTTTGAATGGTGACAAATTACAGTTTGAAATTAGTAATAGTTCATAACTACTCCCTACATGAATATCTTTTACTGTGCTTATAAGGTCTTTCCTTACTGGCTTGCTTGTTCTTTTCATGAATGAATAAAGTATTAAGGGTGAAAATAGTAACTCTCAATGTGATTTATAAAGTGCTTGCCAGATGTTTTGTTAGTTAAATCACATTGGTGGAAGAGGATGGTGAGGAAAAAAAAATAGAAATCTGCAGTTTGGGCTTCTGTGCTATGGACTAGTTACCTAGGCAACTACCTGTGATTGAGTGAAAGTACTATCTGAAATATCGGTCAAAGTTTGAGATATGTAAGAGCTTATAGGCAAATAAAAGGAAAGAATAAATCATTTGCTGGATCTGTAAGTCTTTAATTGGTAAAGAAAATAGCCCCAATTTAAGAGAGCACATAGAACTATTGAGAAGCATTGGTAAAAAAAAATAGGTGCAATGGAATATATTATATTGTAATCTAATGTCTTCTAACTCTAACAATATATGCAAATAATTAAGAAGCCTAGGTTAGAAGATTCAATGAGATCAGAAGTTTAGGAATGAAAAAAACTTCATCGGGTTAGGTTGGAACCTTCTTTGCAATTTCCGTTCCTAGAGTATTTTCTAGAACACTAAAAGATTAAGTGACTTGCCCAGGATCATGCAATCATTGTTTCAGAATCAGGATTCAAGTCTATTCTTGCCTGGGTATCTGATCCATAGCTAATATGAAATTCTACTTATCAAAGATTACAATTCAAACTAAATTTTGCATGGAAATATAATGATATTAATTCTTAGTTTTTTAGAGAGATTTGGAGATCAATTTGTGATGAACTACCCATATTTTTGAAATAAAAAAGCAAGATAGCTAGCTGTAGGGTCTAATCTATGACTAGAGGAAAAGGCTAAACAAACTGATCTTCTGATGGGTATGTTTAGTGAGAAATATAAAGTTGTATAACATTTCAAATTAATCAATTAGTCATTCAGGATTTTGGCCTATTAGATGACATAATTAAAAACTTTTAAATGCCAAAGCTATTAAACACTGACATATCACTAGTGAAATTCTGTGTTGTAGTTGTATCTTATTGATTATGAAATATGCTTTATATATGGAGAAATCTCATTGGTTAAAAACTGAATTTGTGAAACATTTGGAAAATAGTTTTTAAAAAACTCCACATTCATTCAAGAGATAAAAACAATTCAAGTAGACAGAAGAAATGTGTTTTTTGGGTAGCCAATGAGGCCCAAAAGAATACTTCTCAATAATATTGCCATTCCTGTGCTTTGTTTTATGAACAGGTTTCTTTTCAGTAGTATATGTACAATTACACATTATTGTGGTATATCAGCAAATACATATTTGGTAAATTGGCACATGCTTTATACAGATGTGTTTGTGACTATAATAATAACATATACTTATATAGTACTTCATGATTACAAGATATTGAATATATGATCTCATTTGATATCAATGATTACTCTATGTGATAAGTATGGTTGGTATTGAGGAAAATGAAGCTCAGACAAGTTGAGTTGGTTGCCCAAGGCACACAAATAGTAAAGACCAAAGTCCAAGTTTTCTGACTTTAATATTTTTCCTCTCTTCTACTCTCTTGTTCTTTCCACCTAAATTAAAAATATACAAATGTCTGTATTCATATATATGAATGAATATATGTATGTAAAGAGGGAGAGGGAAAAAGAGGTTGAAGAGGAAGAGAAAGAAACTAAGGGAGGGAGAGAGACATTCAAAACACTCTATAATATTAACAATTTTCTGTACAGCACATTCACAATTGATTATCTTGTTTCAGATCTCAAAAGTAAATCCACTATCTTTTTTTCCCATTTTTTTCTACCATTCTTTACTGAACATGGTTTCTTTTCGTGGTTCCTTGAAAAATTATATAGAAAAGGATGAAGATGAGGCATTCATTCTAATCCTACCATGCACTAAGCATGGCTTCTTTATGCATGTTCATTTGATCTCTAAGCTGGTTTTTTCCCATTTCAGGACATGGCAATACTGTTTTGGCTAAATAGATTAAAAGATGAGATGACAGTTTCTGTGAAAGTGCTGGAAGAATAATCTAGTTCCTGACATTTAAACTCTTTTAAGCACATTAAACTAGACACTGTAGAAGGGCAGTTAAAATACTTTCTCCTCTTTTAGATATCAGAATACAGTTTCAAAAATACTGGAATGTTAATGGAGGTACATGTGCCTGCCAAATAGACTTCTAGCTGTGAATTTTCTCAAAAACCATCTCTTACTCAGATTTTATATTACTACACCAAAAGACATTGAAATATAGCCTATGAGTGGAAATAAATTGGGAATTTAGTTGACTCTAGCTATTAAAGAGGACAACTAGGTGGCATAGTAGATAGAGACCCAAGCCTTGAGTTTTCTAACTAGCTATCTTTCTAGATAGCTTTCTGAATTTAAATCTGGCCTCAGATACTTACTAGCTGTGTGACGCTGGCAAATCATTTAACCCTGTTTGCCTTGGTTAAGAAACTGAATAAAATGAATATGAAATCTGTAAAATGAGTTGGAGAAGACAATGGCAAACCATTCCAGTATCTTTGCCAAGAAAAACTCAAATGCGGTCATGAGGAGTCTGACATGGCTAAATAACAACAGAAATTAGAGAAGACTGGCCCATGGGGAGGGAAGGAGGGAGGAAGGGAGGAAGGAAGGAAGGAAGGGAGGAAGGAAGGAAGGAAGGGAGGAAGGAAGGGAGGAAGGAAGGAAGGAAGGAAGGAAGGAAGGAAGGAAGGAAGGAAGGAAGGAAGGAAGGAAATTTCTTTAAGGTTCCTACTATATTTCATACACTGCACTAAGTGCTTTACAAATATCTTTTCATTTGATTCTCTGGAGTCAATTTGATGCCCTAGAAGTTAGTACTGCTATTACTCTTACTTTATAATTGAGGAAACTGAGGCAAACAGATGTTAAGAAACTTGCCCAGTGTCTTACAATTAATAGGTGCCTGAGGAAAGATTTGAATTTGTCTTACTGATTCCTAGCTCAACCCTCCATCTAATGTGCCACTTAAATATCATGTATTTAAAACATCTAAAGTAAGCATTGTGTTTTCCAAATCCCTGTCACCGCCTCAATCTTTGATCTGTTGGTGTTCAAAATAAAAACAGGTTATTCATGAAGGGTGAGTTGATGAAATCAGAATGAGTATATACTACTTGTAGACTTATAGATTTATAGGTCCTATGGTTCCTTAATTATTGGGACATAGAAAAACATGTATCAAAGATCGAAGAAACCTATTCCATTCCCTGAAACTGAAGAGGAATTCCCCCTACTGTATTCCTGCCATATATCAGTCAGCCTCTGTGTACCAAATGATTAGCATGCGCTCTCTGTCTCTGTCTCTGTCTGTGTTTCTCCTTTTCTCTCTCCCTCCCTTCTAAAAGTCTCTATCCCTGGAATGTGTTCTTTTCCTTACTTTTTATTGATCTCTGAAAGAATTTGGAATAATTTGTATAATTTGACTCAACTACCTTGGAGGAAAATTAGAAGATTAAAAAAAAAAAAAAGATAGTGTGACTCTCCTTTCCATTTAGTACCATCACAAGAAGGATGTCTATATATCACTCAGAAACTAATGGACAAAGAAGGTACACAGCTCTAGGTTCATTATTACACTATATAGAATATTATATAAAGAGAATTATCTTTTAGCATATGTTAAGATTTTGAAATTTAGAAGTTTTACATAAGCTAGATTCACACCATGACCTTGGCATGGAAAAGAGCTTGAAAACAATAAGTTGAGGTTCCAACTCTTCAAGAATAGCTACCTGATTGGTGAGAACTCAGTTTATAAGCCCCAGACTCCTTTTGTCCCAAACATCTTCTCACTCCACTGCTCTGCCACTACTTAGAACAGCCACTCTACATCCATATTGTTATGAGTTCTGAGAGCCCATTGTATCTGGTTGACTCTAGATTCCAACAATGTCTGCCCAAGTCATCTTGCTGCTACAATGTCCTACTGCTGTTATTTCTGGAACTCCTCCCTTGGAGCCATGGTATCCTGGTGTCTGAGAGCCAATAATATTTAGTCAGTCCCAGTTTCTTGATCATTCTTCACTGTAGCCACCTTTTGGCTATGCTGCTATTGCATAATATTGCCCACCTTGATTTAAACCTTTTGCTCTGGGAATAATAATCAAATCGATATTATTGTTTATGCAAAGAACATGTCAGTCAAATATCATATGTTTCCCATTAACTTTTCCTGTGACACATCAGAAAAGAGCTCTTTTCTCTAGAGACTACTTGCCTAAGTAGGGCATCTTGCACTATTAGAATGTAAACTCCTTCAGTTCAGAGACTGAATTTCTTACATATCTGTGTTCCCAAGACAGTACAATATATAGATATAAATACTTAATAAAATAAATGATTTTTCATTGATTGTTTGATTGATTCATTTCATTCATGCAATAGAGGAGACAATTAACACCATCGGTTAAAGGAAAAGGAAACATTGGCGAGGCAAAACAGAACTGAGAATGCCAGAAACCATGAAGAAGATCTCATAATTTCTATGTAGCTATTGGTTAATTCAGATGCTATCCTCTCTGTCTTTTTCTGTAGAAATAAAATTGTTATGTTTTTGGCACAGTGCATAGAATGCCCAATTGAAAGTCATAAAGATCTAAATTTAAATCTTGGTTCAGAAATTTACTAGCTCTCTAATTCTGAGCAAACCACTTATAATAGCATCTGTTTCACAGGGTTGTTACTTCATTTGATCTTCACAACAATCCTGTGAGATAGGTGCCCTTATAATACCCATTTTACAGATGAAGAAATGGAGGCTTAGAAAGATGAAATGATTTGTCCAGAATTTGTCCTCTCCTCAAAATTCTGTTCTACAGGCTAAACATACCACTTCTTTCAACCATTCATAAGACATGTTCCAGATACCTTACCATACTGATGATACTTCTCAAGAAGCATTCCTGCTTATCAGTGTTCTCCTTTAAATGTATCAAGCAAGAAACCAAACAAATTATTCCAGTTAAAGTCAGTCTAGTACCAAGGACAATGAGATTATTGCATCTCTTTATTTCTAGCCTAAAATTCATTTGCTGTAACATAAGATTTTATTGCCCCCTTCCTTTTCTAATTATGGGAACCTTCTTCATTCCTGTTAATTAAGCTTGTGGTCAACTAAACCTTTTGAGCTTTTTCATATGAATTTTTATCAAATCCTGTATTGTTTGTTTGTTTTTTAACCCTCATGTAAAACTTTTTGATCATCACTGTAAATTTCCATTTTTGAGTTTTTGTCCATTGCCCTAGTCACTTGAGACTTGTCATTTTCAATTTGATAAGCATATTTTTGTCTTAAAATATTTAATCTAAGCATCTAATAGCTTTGTTCTTTAAAAAATTAACTCTTTGAGAAAGAACCTTACTGAGAATATGGTCCCAAGATTATTTCAAGAATGAGACCCCAGATAAAGTATATATAGAGAGACAAATCCTGAAATTTGGAATTTATTCTGAGTTCTCAGTTGCTCTACTGAACTCAATGGGTATTTTGATGTAGAGAAAGAAACACTGGATCTGAAGATACAGAAAAGAATTGAAATTTGAGGCAAGTCCTTTTGCTTCTTTGACCTCCAATTATGTTATCTTTAAAATGAAAAAAATAAATTAGATTATATCTAAACTTCTTCCATCTCCAAATGCCATAATTTCCTGATATGGAGGTGGGAGGGAGAAGGAAATATTTGAAATGGAATTCCCAAGAACTTTGGTTAGGAAATCACAGTCAGTAAATATTTAAGTAAAGAAAATAAGTTGTTTCAGATCAAGAATACTTAAACATGGTCCCTCTGGATGCTACATTTTATTAAGGAAGTCAATAAACTGAAAACTAGTCCAGAGAAGGCAAATCATAGTGGTGAAGGACATTGAAATTGTGCTGTATTGCAACAGATTAAAAGCAATGGGATACTTAAACTCAAGAAAAAGATACTTAGCAAAGGATATAAGAGTTTCTAAGTGTTTAAAGGGCTATCTTATGGAAGATGGATTAGATATACTGTTTGTCCTGAGGGCAGAACAATGAGCAAAAGTTATAAGGAGGCAGATTTGGTCCTTATGCAATGGAAAATTTCCTAGTGTTTGAAGCTATATAATGGGCTGCCTCCAGAGTAGATCTTTAAGCAAAGGTTAAATTAGCATTTATCAGGAATGTTACAAAGGGGATTCTTAATCAGGTATGAGTTGACTAGTTAGTCACTGAGGTCCTTCCCTTCATTTGAATTCTGTGATTGAAGAATGAAGAAGATGCAATGGTAAAAATACAGCTATAGTAGGATCCTAATACTAGTCTTTGGTTAAAAACATCAGTAATCTGCCAAAGTCCATATAGAAGTCAGAAGCTTTAAGCTCTCCCCTTCTGATGCCTTAGCTTCCCGACTCAGAAATATGGCTGACCTCTTTCATTTATTTTATAGATCAATCCTTCAGTCTCCTCACAATTGTGTCATCTCTGATGTGATCTATTTTATAAACACTTGATCCAATCTGGCTGCTGTTACCATCTTTGTTCTCTATATTGCCATTTCTTCCTACTCTATAAACACAGCTGTGTCTGTGTTGGTATGAGCCAAGTATACAGTTGCAGTAGCCTAGTCTCATGTTTTAAAACAAAGTGTTTAATAATTTTTGAAACTCATATTTTGATACCAAGTGAAAAATAATACTTGTTATGCATTTGTCTAGCACATGGCATTTTATATATCACTATATGGATAGATTGCATTTCATCTGAAAAAATATGGTGGTTTTAGTCGACTACATATGAGTAAGCAGTGTGAGATGGCAAAGCAAATGCTAATGAGAGTTTTGGATATTTTAAGAAAGGCATAATTTCCATGAATGAGGAGATTCCTTTTGTTTTCTCCATTTTCCATCAGATCTCATGGAAAATCATGCCCTGAGTAGGGCATGGGGAAATCTCAAAATGATATCGATTAACAGAGCCCTTGATTCTCAACATTTCAAGTCCATCAATTGCCTCTCCCCTTTACTAAAGGGAGTACTAAACTTTCATTAGATAGGAATGGGATCTGAACTTTCCAAGCAACTCTGATTTCCATTAACATTTCTACTTGCTTTTACCTCCACAGAACATAATAGTATCCTGCCTGGAAACCTCTGATGACCTCCTTCCCCCATACATATTTTTTAAAAATCCTAACATATATGTTGTTTTCCCTTGTTAGATTATAAACTCTTGAAGGGCAGGAACTTTTTTCTTTTTATTTCTGTTCCCATACTTAGCACGGTGTCTAGTCCATAGCTGGTACTTAATAAATAAAGGTTTATCAAACTGTTATGGTCCTGTTGAATACTATATTTAGTTCTAGGTATGATATGTTAAAAAACATTGATCAAAGTTTCCAGGAGAGGGGAACCAAGATGGTGAAAGGCCTGAAGGTAATATCTATAAAAAATGGCTGAGGGAATGAGTAAGTTATCTGGGAATAGAGAAAACTTAGGGGAGTCCCAATACCTTGTACTCATGTATTTGAAGAAGTCATAGAAAATGGATATGAGATTTCTTCTGTCTGGCCCCAGAAAGCAAAACTATGAGCAATGGGTAGAAGCTGCAAATATTTTTCACTTGATATGAGGAAAATCCCCCCCTGCGTTGTTAGAGTTATCCAAGAGGGAAATGGGCTGCTTCAGGACAGAATAAATTCCCTATCACTAGTGGTGTTCAAGGAAATTTTTTCCCCAATTTTCTTCCATTAATCCTGCAAGATACATTTTTTTCTTTATTCTGATATAATTAATTCATTCTTATTTATTCTTATCCTGCTTGTTTTATTCTTAGTATATGAGCAGCATTCACTGCTTTGCATTAGAGAGTATGGCTTATTCACATCTGATTTTAATATTTTCTGGATCCAACTTATGGCTGTCTTCCTGGTAAAGGATGACAAAATTAGTGCTTTCACTCCTTTTAATTTTCTCTGAGGACATGATGGATTTTCTTGACAGTATTTTGACTGCATTCACCATGAGATTATAGCTTTTGAAGGGTCAGCATTTTACTAGGTCAAATTTTCTGCTTCAATTGCTTGACAGTTTCCCATAAGAGCCAAACAGTGCACTTTACTTAGAAAACCTGTGCTCAACAATTTAGTGAATGTCACCAGAACATGTATATAAATGATGCATAAATCTCCAATGACCATTATGCATGACAGAGGAAAAGCAAAGTTATAAGGGATAAAGTCAGAAGCTTGAACTTTCTAACAAAAATCTTTATTTAGCTTTTTAGAAAATTCCATTGGGTTTTGGTTTCCCACCCCATCTTTCTTCTTTCCTTTCTTTTTTCCTATATGTAGACTTTGTTTTGTTTGAAATTTCTAACAAAAATCTTTATTTAGCTTTTTAGAAAATTCCACTGGGTTTTGGTTTCCCACCCCATCTTTCTTCTTTCCTTTCTTTTTTCCTATATGTAGACTTTATTTTGTTTGAGTATCCTAAAACCCTGCCCTATCCATGCATAAGGAAAATGCAGGAAATAGCTATTTTGAAATATTTAAACAAAGAAAGAGTAAGGTGACTGCCAGTTCTCCATATATATTAAAAACTGTCTTTGAGTACTTAGACATTTTAGGGGAGGAATCTCAAGGATTATAGTCTTTGAATACTTTCTTGGCATGTTAGTATCTATTAAGAACTGGCAGTC
This sequence comes from Myrmecobius fasciatus, assembly GCA_023553655.1. Lineage (NCBI taxonomy): Eukaryota > Metazoa > Chordata > Mammalia > Dasyuromorphia > Myrmecobiidae > Myrmecobius > Myrmecobius fasciatus. The sequence goes on along the minus strand of JAJPUD010000207.1, from coordinate 480,028 downwards.
ACCAGAGTCTTTAAAAATTCATTTATTCATTCACTTATTCATTTATTTGCTCATTTATTTGATTTGCTGAGGCAAATGAGGTTAAGTGACTTGCCCAGAGTCACACAGCTCATTTATTTATCTTTAATACATTGTTTTATGAATCACATTAAAAAAGAAAAATCAAAACAAAAGGGGAAAACCATGGGAAAGAAAATAAAAACAAAAAAGTGAACATAGCATGTGTTGATTTACATTCAATCTCCATAATTATTTTTCTGGATGCAATTGGTATTTTCTTTCCAAAGTTTGCTGAGACTGCCTTGGATGCCATACTCTTTTTGTAGTCAGATTGAAAAAAATTTCCAGGGAATCACAGAACTTTGGAAATGGAAGTAATGTTGGTCCAGTCTCCTTCCTTTAAAGATGAAGGAACTGAAACTCAAAGATTTAAAGTGGTTTGTTTAAAATTATACAAGTAGAGAGTAATAGACCATACTTAAACTCACATTTTCCCAATACTTGTGTTGTCCCCTTATACCTCTACACAGTAAACTTGATTAATGGTAGTTGTCTTTAAAATGCAAATCAACTGTTATAGGCAATAGTGGTGGTTACTTCATTTTTATGACATTAAAACCTCTAGGGCTAAACTTTTAAATCCTTCCAAAACTTTGGTTAAGCAATCTGTTAGGAAGGGAATGCTCTACTTCTGATACAGTAGTCTTATTGTCTCTCCATCCTACAAATCTGTTTGAGGGAAAAACTTCCATAATATGGATTAGTACACCTGAAAAGCTCAATTTCATGCAATATTTAAATGATGATTCTCTAGACAGAAAGACATTTAATAAGGGCCAAGAAGTGCATGGAAATTCCCAAATGAATAGCTGATTTATAATGTCACATAAGTTATCAAAATAATAAAAACCATAAAAATGTGGGCAGAATTACCTAGCAAATGGAAAGGGGAACTATTAATTCCATAGCAAAAATATAAATCTATAAAAAATGATTTCAACAGATTGAAAATAGAATCCTCAATAATAATCTTAAACAAACTGAATGTGGATCCCAACATAATATTCTTATTCTTTTTTGCTGTTGTTTGCTTGCAATTTGTTTTCTTACTCATTTACTTTCTTTTTTTATCTAATTTCTCTTATGCAGCAAGAGAATTATATAAATATGTTTATACATATTGAATCTAATATATATTTAACATGTTTAACATATATTGGATTTCTTGCCATCTAGGGGAGGGAGTGGGGGGGAAGGAGGAGAAAATCTGAAACGCAAGGCTTTGCAAGAGTCATACCCGTGCATATATTTTGAAAATAAAAAGCTTTTAAAATTAAAAATAATAATAATAATTAAACAGAGAAGGCAAGCAATTGTTCCTGCAAAAAAGGATTATGATGAATTACTACTGATACCTATATTAACTTTAGAAGAGCCAAACTGCACATGAGACCCTTTGTATTGTCTAAGTACTGGCTAGGGAGGAAGGGAAGGAAGGAAAGAGTGAGGGAAGGAAGGAGAGAGAGAGGGGGAGGGAAGGAAGCAGGGAGAAAGAGAGAGAGACACAGAGAGAGACACAGAGACAGAGAGACAGAGAGACAGAGAAGGAGAAGGAGGAGAAGGATCCAGATAAGCTTTTAATTTTCTGCACATTCTCAGGGAAGGAAATGTGAATGAGAAGCTCTTCTCTGCTTTGTCCTGCAAAAGGAAAGGATAAGAGCCAAGTTAGAAGACTAGTCCTTCATAAAAGTCATAAGAATAAAAGCAACACAGAAAAGCTGCTATCCTATCTCTTACTGAAAAGAAACTACAACCCCAAAGTGCAATCAATGTCAGAGAGACAAGATCAGAATGGATCATCAGGAGGAAAGAGAAAGGAGAAATACTGGAAAACAACTGCTTTCATTGCTAATTAGAAAGAGAGGTAGACAGGAAACAGATCAAAGACTAAACAAGACTACAAGTTTCCAGGCATATGCCTTCCTGCTAGGATGTAAGGCTATATTCCTTCAGCTCTACTTTTGAATTGAAAGATTTTTCAGGAAAAAAACCATTTGTGAATCTGAGGATGATATGCTCATAAAAATACATACTCATTTCATCCTATAAGAATAATTGGGGACCACAGTATTAAATCAAGTAGATCATATCCATTGGAGAAAAGAAATTCTGTGACTCTTTGGAACATGAGTTGTCCAAACGGCTAGAGCTAGATTGTGGAGAAGCAAGTTAATTTACCATCTTCACCAAGTCAAGTCAACAGGCATTTGTTAAGTAATTAACACGTGCCCAGCATTGTGATAAGTACTGGAGATGCAAAGAAAGGTAAAAACTGTCCTTTCCTTTAAGAAGCTTGCAATCTAATGAATGGATGGATAGATACTAAAACATAGCAATAATTTTATATATATAGTACCTACTGTGTGCCAAGCTCTGCATTAAGTGTTTTACAAATATCATTTAAGTTTTATCTTACAACTCTGGGAGATAAGTGCTTTTATTACCCTGACTTTTACATTTTAATAAACTGAGGCAAAAGGAGTTTAAATGACTTTCACGGGATCATATAGCTTAGAAGGTATCTGAGAACTGAGAGGTCTTCCTGAGGCCAGACCCAGTCAACCATTCATTGTACCATCTACTTGCTGCCATGGAAGAGACAACAAGCAAACAGCTCTGTTCAAACAAATATATACAGGGTTAATTAGAGATAATTTCAGAATGCTTTTTTTTAGAAGGTAGGACTTTAGCTCAGAATCAAAGGAAGCCAGGGACAGTTTCATGACATGAGTTTTTAACTGTGACTTTCTTGTAATAATTCTATGTTTAATAAAAAAACTTACATGTCTATGAAGGGATTTATCATTTTTAAATAGTACATAAAGTCAAGCAAAGAAGAGGGTGGGAGTACAGAAGAAACACAAATACTTTCTATTAATAGAAATACTGTGAGCTATAGAAAAATTAACTATTAGCAATATTTCCAGAAAGAAGTAAGTGCCAATTCTACTAACCAAGGATAAAGTATCTCACATTACTGGTATGACCAGAGAAATTTGCTGCTTTTCCATGTATATGTGTAGATATATATATATATATATACATATATACTCACGTATGTCTGTGCACATACACAAATGTGTGCATTTCTGTGTTAGCCTACATATAGGTTGTATACACATACACACATATACATATACTTATTCATGGGGTATGCACTTAATATGTATCAGGCAGGAACTGGGCTAAGGATAGGTAAGACAAAAAGAAAAAAAGAATTTTTTATCTATAGGAGTGTACATTCTAATGGAGGAGACAGCATGTACATGTTTGAGAATATACAGAAGATATACAAGGTTTACTTATATCTCAGAGGATCAGGAAAGACTTCATTAAGAAGCTTCAAGTATATTGATTTAGCTATTCCACTGAGTTCTTGTCATTCCCACATATTTATTTGTACCTAATTTCCTACTTGGAGACTTATATGTATGTGTTCAGGTAAAGAAGTATACATTTTTCATATTTCCTCCCCCATTTTTCTATTAGTCCACCATTTTCCAAATTGGTAGGTAGATAATAAAGCTTGCTTATTTAAGTAATTTTTAAAATGTCTCCAATATCAACAAATATTTATTGAACTACTTATGTAGCATATACATAATCTTTAGAAGGAAGATTGCCTAGAGAAGTGTTCCTCAACATGGCCCCTTGGGAACTCTGAAATTACCACAAGAAATTCATCTCATTAAATGACAAAGAATAATAAGTAATCAAGCACACCTTTAGTGGACTGAATAAATAATAATCATCATACATACATATTAATTTTATCAAATGTATATAGATTGGAAATGGAAAGGGAATAAAAAGTAAATTTATATGATGAATTTATATTTATAAGGAAAAGCAAGTTGTACATGAGAGTTACAGATTCATATGTAATCAGTTTTTAAATTTTACTTTGTCATGGAAATACTTTTTTTATCTCATAAAATGAAATAAGTTTTAAATGCTAAATTCATCCTGACATTATGTTTCTCTCAGTCCATTCCATCTCAGTGTTTTCTTATGATTCTGAAATGGTTCTCCCATCTGGATTGGAATACACATGTATACATATGTATATACATTTGTGATTAACAGTTCATAGTACAAAATAGCTTCAGTCAATGATCTTTCATATGTCCAGATCCCAAAACATTTTTGTAAAAATAATGCATTAAGATTTAATAAAAAATATCTTTTGAAATCATTAGAGAAAGAGAAAAATGCTTTCTAAAATGATTGAGATTAATTGGGAAAATTGATGAAGGGGAGAGGTGGAAGCCTCTAATTCCCAAAAGGAGTATCCTTGCATCAAGTGAAGTGAGACCACAGAAGAAAGTGGTGTAATTTGTTTTTAATGAGAGGAGAAAAGATAAAAGAAAGAAGAAAAATGGAAAAGAGGGCTCCATAGAAAAAGAAACCTTTCAGAGTTGTTTAACCCACTGAAAGCTGATTTTTCTGGTTCTACTTGTGATGAGAATATTTGTTCTATAGCTTCAATCACTTATTTCATTTTAGACAATTTCTTAAAACTGAAATTATAAGGCAAAATTCAAAAGTCAATATTCTCATGTGATGGGGGGAAAGAATACAAGAGAATAATATCAACCTAACTCACAGCTTCCATCCAAGTAAAATCCAATACCTTTTTGTCATGTTCTGTGGTTTCAAAATCTGCATATTGTCCAACAGAATTAAAATATTGTTTTAAAATAATTCCTTGTATTTTTCTTTAGACTATTTAGGTTTGGTACTAGACTATATCCTTGAAGTAGGAAAGGAAGTTATTTTTGTTTTGTGGTGAGGATGATTTTTTAGGACTAATGGTACAAATAATGTCATTCCAGTCAAATGAAAATACAATTAAAGGAACTAGACCCTCCTTCCAGGAATAAGGTTGTTGACTTTTCACAGGTGGCTTTGTTGGAAATAAAGTAGTGGGTAAGATCCTTGAGGGTATTCCCTTAATAATGATAGGGTTTCCATCCATTTGAAGGGCATGTGTTATCTCTAGTAATGGGAAAAGAAGAGGGATGATATTGATCATTAGTACCTTACTTGCTATTAAAATAGATAAAATATGTAATTCACAAGAAGTCCATTGTGATTTGGCATTAGTCCTCTGGCACTAAGCACAGAGTTTCCTCGGCTTCATCACAGTAATGCAAAATGGGTAATGCTAATTATGGGAACTCTAGATTTGCTGGTTCCTAGGGATTAATTAACAACAAATCCCTAGGATGTGAGAATGTTGCAGAATTTGCTTTGAAAGGGGAGTATAAGGGGCAGGGCTGCATTCAATAGCTGGGGGAAATTAATGCCAGAAAGTAAGCAGGGCATATTTTCAATAAAGCTTGGAATGATTAGGTGTCTATTCCATGACTTAAACCTTTGGGAGACTAATGACATAAGCCAGGAAGTCATATCTTCAGTAAATCAGTGGAGGTTATGGAGTTTCTGTATTTTTATGTTTCATGGAAGATCAGTAGTAGGGGTTGTAGGGACATTACTTAATTCTTGCACTCATTTCCCTTGTCTTCTTCTGTATATATTTGACAAAGGCATTGTTTTGATCATCATGCAGATACCAGACACATTACAAATTTGTACAATTCAACTCAGCTGGACCCTGAAAGTTTTTTAGCAGTCCCTTAGCTCTCTTGTTAACTCCCTATTAAGTTCTACTTGATAGCTTTTTCAGGCAATCCACCTATCTTCCCCCACCCATATACCTCTTCTGACCCTCTCTATCTCATCCTCAGCATGAGCTTCATACTACTGAGAACATTGAGACCATTTAGTTGTTCACCTATCACCACAATTTTCTTATCACATTAAAATTCTTCTTTTATCTTCACACATTCTTTCCTTTTTCTTGCCACTAGTAATTACTCATGCTCATCTAATATTCTTGCTTGATGCTCTCCATGAATTTACTATGTCATTAAGTTCCTCTTTCCTTAATATCAATCAACCAATAAATAGGCATTTATTAAATATTTGTGACTCCATTTGGGGGTTTTCTTGGAAAAGATATGAGCTGAAGAAGGAAATGACCAAACACGCAACATCATTGCCAAGAAAACCTGCAGGGGTAGCTAGATGGTGCAGTGAAGTCAGGAGGACCTGAGTTCAAATCCAGCCTCAGACACTTAATACTTCCTAACTGTGTGACCCTGGGCAAGTCACTTAACCCCAATTGCCTCAACAAAAGAAAAAAAAAGCACAATGGGTCACAGAGATTCAGACATGACTAAAAAAATGACCAAACAACATCAGAAAAGTTCTTACTTTTTTGGGGTACTCTGCTAAGAAGATCTCAGGAGAAAAATAAAAGCAAAAATAGTCTCTTCCCATAATATCCCTAGATTATCCCATACCCCTTCCCAAAAGCAATCCTGAATTCCTACTATCTAACAAATGAATACAAAGAGATTGCATTCTAATGTGGAAAAGATATAGACGTAAACTGATATATTCAAGAGTAGATATATCTTTGAACTCTTCCTCTACATTAGTTTCAGAAAGAAAGACAGAGAGGAGAGGAGAAGGAAGGGAACAGGAAGGGGAAAAGGAGAAGAGGGGAGGGGAAGGAAAGGAAAGGGAAGAGAGGAGATAGAGATCTTTTGTGCTCTTGTTTATGAATATACCATCTCTTTTAGAATATAATCTCCTTGAAGACAGGAACTGATTTTACTTTTTCTTTGTATCCCCTAATGTTTGATATATAATAAGCCCTTAAAAAACACTTGTCAATGAATGGACTGGAACTGATCACTAATTCTGTGACCTATCACTTAACCTTTGTCTCTACTTCCTCATCTATAATATAAAATGGGTTAGACTCAATAGACTCCTAAGTTCATAGACTTAAATCTATGCTCCTATGATTCTATGGCAATTATAAAAATACTAAAAACTTATTACGTAGAGTTTTAAGGTTTCACAGTATTTTCTTTACATCTGTGAGATAGATTGTGCTCAAATAAATCTATAATCTCATAGATTCTGGAGCAACTCCTCCAATGATATAATTTGCTTATCAAGAGTAATCTGTACCTGCCCATTTTATGTGGCTCTTATCCATAGCCTTCTAGAAGTTCACCACAGGTGTGAATAGCACACTGTGTTAGAGATTGTCCTCAACCTCACAAGGAGGTCATTGGAGTTTTCTGGTCATCTACTACTATCTCTCCCTCTTACCAAACTATCATCCCATTTTTTCTGTCATTCTTTGATGAATGACACCTTTACTCCTGTTCTTGTCCAGAGTTCCTCACTTGGTTATATCTTGCAGACTATTTATAACCACCATGCACTTTATCATTGCCTTCTGTGTTCCCATTAACTCTTTGGAGACAGTGGTGTCCCAAGTCTTGCTCCTATTTAGTAACACTGGGGAAATGCCTGTATTGAAAAAAGTGGACCTTTGATATTATGGGTTAATTATTTTATTTTTTATTTTATTGTTATTCATACTTTAATGAGCCTCAGAAATATTAAAAGTAACCTGCCTCTGGTCATTTTAGGTAATGGTCCCAGAGGTGGCAAGTTCCACACGCATTTCCCTTAGTTCTTCTGCCAGTCTGAAGCCCATTTCTGCATGTTATTGCCCAAATTCATCTAAGAAGGATCTCCATTACTGTGAAAATAGGCCAGTCCTCACTACTTTTGAGGCTGCAGGAAAATAGATTACTTTTATTATTTGATTCTGTGAGGGAGGGAACAAGGAGAGATAGGGAATGAATCTTGCTTCCTTCAAAAACAAGTCTCTTCCAAACAAGAAACACTTATTAGCATTAGGTACTAGGGCTGGACACAGTTCCATTTTCTTGGATGGTACTAATACCACCCATTTCCTTTAGTAATCAGTGGGCCAGTGTTCTACAACCTCCTGGTCACTGACAAGTAAGAGAAGCAGCTTTGAAGAATGTAAATTCGATTTCAAACAAAAGATGAGGGGGAAGAAAACAAGCCAACAAATCCAGTCACTCCCCTTCTGAATGGTTTGAATTTTTTTTAATCCCATGTGTCAGTGTGGGGGAGAGCCTGCTGGGGACCAGGGCTGCACGTTTGCCAATTCACTCAGTGCAGTCAAGGATATTAAGAGGTGAAAGCCGTTTGCCTTCTGTTCTCATAAAACAATTGGCAACGTTCCTTCTCCAGAGTACACTTGCCCTGCTCTCCATTTTCCTCTTCATTTCCCAGTCAGGTTGGTTGAAAATGAGGATAGGGCCTGTCACTCCCAGTTCACTCCTCTGACTTGGTTTGTGTGAGCTTTATGCCCCATTGAACAGGAAGAAGGAAATGGAAATTGGCATTATGGCTGGCAAACCAAAGGGTGGCTTCCAAGGTGGGGGGGATTGTCAGTCTGGATCGTATGGAAGCAGTCACATCTATTTGGGTCAGAAGTGATTTCTGAGGTGGTTAAGGATGAGGGTCCATGATGATAACTGTCTGACTCTAAATCATCTCTCAGCATCCCTCAGCCTCTCCAAGTGGTGATTAAGCTTCTGCAAAGAAGGATCTCTTGGATTAGTGTGGCAAAAACCTAGTGGAGAAGTTTTAAGAGGTACTATAGCTAGGATTTACTTTTTGAGGTTCCCAAATATGCTTTATTCTAGACTTACTTGTAAGTACTTGCTAATGGATCAAGAACTGATCTATGAAAATCTGTTTTCCTCTCAGATATTGTCTTTAGATCAGCTCCCAAGAAGAAATGTTGTGGTACAATACAAAGAGAATTTAATTCTGGTTTCCGAGGTCCTGGCTACAAATCTCACATCTGAGGCTTACTACCTATATAATTCTGAGCAAAACATTTAATTTCCCTGGGTCTAAGGTTCCTCATCTGTAAAAATTAGGAGATTAAATGGCCTCTAAGGTCTTATCCAGATCTCTGTGAACGTATAAGTATGTGGTGTTAGAAACCAGATTAAGTGAGAAAGTAGAAGGAGGCTGGGAATAGGGAAAAGAGTCAGAGCAGTTATATTGATTAGTTTCAAAAGTGCCTATTAAGTTTTTATTAGATGGTTGTTATGGACCACTATCCTCCAATATTTTACATTTTAAAAAATATTCTCAAAATGACAAACACCAACAAAGTTGAACAGTTCCATAGATGTTGAAGTACTTCTTTATGTATGACAGAGAGAGAAAGAGAGGGGGGGGAAGAGAAAGAAAAAAAAGAAAAAGGAAAGAGAAAGAGAGGAAGAGAGGGGGAGGGGAAAAGGAAGGGAGGGGAAGAGGGAGAGAGAGAGGGAGAGGGAGAAGGAGAGAGAGGGAAAGAAAGGAAAGAAAGAGACGGGGGGAGAAAAGGAGAGAGGAAGAAAGGGGAAAAGGAGAGAGAGAGAGATTAGAAAAGAGGAAGAGAGGAAATGAAGAAGAGAGGGAGAAAGAGATTAAATTTCACTATAGACTTGCAACTAATTCTAGAACTATTAGACCAAGAGTTTCCTTTTATCCTTCCCATTGGACATTCCAACACAATAGCAAACACCAACTTAGAATGCAATATAAATCTTTTTATCTTTTTCTAGAGATAAAATCCATTATAAAAGTACATATAGCAAGTACAGTTCAGAGAGAGTGGGAGATTCACCAGTCAATAATGAGGCAGGGGAGGATAAGAAAACAGAGGGGAGGGGTAAATTCACCACATCCCAGGAGCACAACAGTCAAGAAAACTGCAAAATTCTGTCCAAGCAGATTACTCAGTAAACAGGTCAGTGAACCATGCAATCCTTCAATGTTCATGACAATATACCGTTCAGGGTAACAACATTTTTTCCCTTATTATTAGCTTCTGCTCCTATGATGCTTTAGTCTCCCCTTCAGGCTAGGAAAAAACACAATTCCCATTAACCCCTTTACTAAGAACTGAAAAGCATTGTAGATGAAACTCATGAATCACATATTCTGTTTATTTGTTGTTTTTGTTATTTTTGTATGTTTTCAGGGTCCTTGGTAAAACAGAATCTGAGGGATGGTTATTCCTAACTGGATTTCATCAGAGTTGAATGGAATTCAGCCAGATAACACAGCAATAGGATGGGGTGTTGACTGAGATAGTCTCTTACTGCTCTCTAGAAACCAGAAGTCACATTCTGTTTAAATTCTTATTCCTCTTCAGGTTTCTTCTCCAAGCAGGAGAATTTGTTCTCCGTTGCTCACCTCTCTTCTTGTTGTCTATCTTCCTTCTCCCCATATTCTGGTAGTGTCATGATCCAGAGTAAAAAATATGAACTTAAGGATGTCTTGACTCCAGACTGGGCATTGCCATTGTTGGCTTTTTTTTTGGCTCAGTATTGACTCATACATAATGGAGTATAAACACAATGAAAATTGAGCATTAAAAGATGCTGATTTTTTTATAGGTAAACAATTTTTTTTCTCTTCTTCATACACAGGGTTATAATTCTTGGATTCTCAAGATTCTATTACATCATATTCAACCTGAATCAAAAGCTAAAGATTCTTAGATTAAAGATATACTCTTAGATATTAATACTTGAGATCTCTAGGACACTAGTCTTTCTAGAAAGAGGTTCTATAAGGTTTTGAGAGCTCCTGAGGTCACTATTATTTAATTCTTATTTATTAAATCATTTATGTACTTGCCTAGAGATATGGCATTTGTAGGCAGGCACACACAAACATATACATGTGTGTAATATATACACATTCACATTATATACATATGCATATATACACATACATAAGATATACTAATGAATAAATCCAGAGCAAGGGCAAGAATAAGGAATAAAAGGGGTACAAGGAAAAAGAAAAAGAAGGAAAGAAAGAAGTAAAGATAGGAAGGATATATAGTAGAAAGGACACTTGGGTGTAAAATATCTTAATTCCAGTTTCAGCTCTGCCACCTACTAGATGTGTGTCTATAAAGAACTCATTTAATTTTTCTGAGCTGATTCTTCATCTGTAAAATAGGGATAATAAAAATCGAATTATCTCCCTCACAAATTTATTGTTAGAAAAGCAATTTGAAAAGTATAAAGCATTATACAAATATAATTTATTATTTACACGTAAGTATGAGAGGAAGCAAATATTTTATTGCTGAAAGTCTCATTTTATGGAAATGCAAACACGCAAAGAAATTAACCAGGAGCAACAGCAACAAAAACATTTATTTAGAACTACTATATGCAAGACATATAATTTACAGGTATTTGTTATTATATTTCATTTTTTGATCCTTATTTTTGGTGCCAAAGATAGCTATTGTCCTCTACATATGATAATTTATCCTAGAGTTAGCACACATTGATTCACTCCTCACCCTTCTCCCCCTTTAAGAAGGAGAATTCTGTAAGCTATTCTTATTTTTAGCACACATTTTTAGCATGGCCTGAAGCAAAATCAAAACTATTTTCTTAAAACTAAGACTAAGAATTCTAATTTCTATTATAATATTTATAATTTATAATCATTTATACTATAATAATATAATTTACAATAGTCATAATTTGTAATACATAAACAAAATGTTTTTGTGAATTTTCAATGATTTTTTTTTTGCTTTTTTTGCTGAGGCAATTGGGGTTAAGTGACTTGCCCAAGGTCACACAGCTAGGAAGTGTTAAGTGTCTGAGATCACATTTGAACTCAGGTCCTCCTGACTTCAGGGCTGGTGCTCTATCCACTATGCCACCTAGCTGCCCCTTCAATGATTATTAAGAGTATAAAGGGGTCTTGAGGCACAAGAATTTGTGAACTCCTGCTCTGAAATAATAAGTTTCCTAGTTGGTATCTTCCTAAATTGGAGTTTCTTTACTTGCAAGTTTCCTATGCCAGTTAAATCATTTAGTCCCTATTCCCTCCCCAACCCCACAATTATTATTGCTGTGTTTTTATCAATAAGCTTTTCCTGAGGCTCTTAAACAAAAGGCTGCTCAGTTTTTTTTTTTCATCAACCAAATGAAGAAAATGCCTCTGAACTTGAGCTCTTTCCTTTGTGATGCAGAGATGCTTCAGTTGGACACTTTTCAGTCACCCATGGTGATTAAAATAGAGTGAGATAATGTGTTTTGAATATTCTCAAATGGAAATTGATATGTGACTAGAGAAACATATTAAGTACGTGGGAGGATGGGTGCAGAGCACACATTTCAATAGAATTGTCTCTCCTGCAGATCTACTTCCCTGCAATCTGGGAATACTCTCCCTCTAAAGTTATAAACTCCAGGTTTTCCCTCAAGTCTCATCTAGCACTTAGAGCAAAACACAACAGTAATAAAGTATTCCATAATGCTTTTCTAGAAATCTTTTTTCTCACAATTATCTTATATCTATATATCTATGTTAATATTCCACCTCTCAATAGAATATAAGTTCTTTAAGAACAAGAATAGTTTCACTTTTTTATGTTTTCTCAATAGAAAAACCTAATTTTATAGAAATATAAACAGATACAAAGAAATGAATAAACTCTTCTATGTACAAGATAGGTAGATAAAAAATGAGAGGAAGCAAATATTTTATTGCTGAAAGTCTCATTTTATGGAAATGCAAACACGCAAAGAAATTAACCAGGAGCAACAGCAACAAAAACATTTATTTAGAACTACTATATGCAAGACATATAGCAGTGCAAGATTGCTAGACTTTGGGGATAAAAAGACTAAAAAAGGAAATAGTTCCTGCAAGAGATTATTGCTCACAATTACCTAGATAGACTTTGGTGTGTGACTAGAATCCCATGTTTATGGTCGTATTTGAGGGCAGTCTGGCACAGATAGTTTAAAAAAATGGCCTGAAAGAGAAGAACCTGTGCTCCTGGATTCTTTCATTCAACAGAGGGACACCCTCCCCAGTAGACCCTCCCCAGGGGATACATACAAAGCAATTTCAAGGAAAGAATGGGATAACTGGGGCAAGAAGGTGGGATGGGGGAGTTTGGGAAGCTTGAAAAGGTCAAATAAGGTGGTACTTCATTTGGACTTTTAAGACAAGTAATAAGACTGAGGTAAATAAATAATAGACATTGGGGAACAATTTGGGTGAAAGAAAGAAGCAAGAGATGGTATATAAAAAGTGTAGGGAGCCAGCATTTATTAAGCCCCTACTGCATTGTATTAAGCACTTTACAAATATTGCCTAATTTGATTTCCCAAAGATTTTTAGCTCTTAATAAAAAAAAAAGACACTTTAAGAATAACTTGCTGTGTTATATACAGATTCCTGGGGGTCCTTGAGTTCCAGAGTTTTAAAGAGAACATTAAAGGGGATCATCACCCAGACTACTCAGCAATCCAATTCAGCTCATTCTGTCATCTTGATGGAAGAACAGAGCAGATCCCATTCTAATCCCTGAGTAGACAGAGCATAGCAGCCAAGAGGCTGTACCACTTCTGATTGTATTTTTAAGTGGTTGTGTTTATGGAGCTCAGAACATCTCATTGATCTGTTTGAACCTCCATAAACCTCATGATGCTTAGCACAGAGAACAAGAAAGACTTTCCAAAGATCCATATTTTTAAGTGCTGGAGGGAAATCCAAGTCAATTCCACAAGTATGTAGTAAGTGTCTACCAGGCACTATACATAGAATGGATGGATGAATGAATGAATGAAAAAACACGAGTGCTTGCTGTTTTATAAAAAACTCGCAGCTAAGGGGTGGAGATGCAAATAGAAAAACAAATAATTCCTGCTCTCAAGGAACTCATAGTCTAATAGGAAAGACAGTATATAAAAGAGGTTTTAGCATTGGGCAAATAGAAAGGTTCAATAGATCAGCCGGATGGTAGATGGCAATGCATCTTCTTTAGTGTCATTTCTATTAATAAAATCATCTCCTCTTCTGATGTAGAACCATTTGACACTGCTGAGGTCTCTGGTGATGAGAACTCTGCTTTCAGAGTGGTCTTTGAGGAGATGGGGGCTGCAGTACCTGCAGAGGCAATTGCTATGTCTAATGATCATAAGAACTATTCCTGGAGATGAAAGCAGGAAGGGGAAAGGTGCTTTTGTACACTAGTGCAAGTTACCCAGCATTTGGTATTAGTAGAAGTAAGCATGACACCCAGCAGTTTGTTACCCTGGATGATGTTTGTGAGGGAAAGAGCAAGAAACAGAGTTGCTAGTCTACACCAGGTGCTGAAGATACAAAGAAAAAACAAAGCAAAATGGGAATATGCCCTCAAGGATATTACATTCTATATGGGAAAACAATATGTATGTGTCTATATGTGTATGTATATTTATATTTACATACATATGTCATACATTTATATGTATTATATATTTACATATTGCATATATTATTTATATATTGTTATATATTATATGATATATTTTATATAATAATTATTTCATCTATAATTATACATGTATATAATATATAATAGATATATAATATATATGTGTAACAAAATATATACAATACATTATATGTGTCATATATTATAATTATAATATATACAATTATACATGCATGTAACATAATGTATGTATAACATAATATATGTTATGCGTATTGTATAATATTTACATATTGTATGTGCATGTATAATATATTGTATATTAAATATAAATATATATTTATCCATTACATGTATGTATACACATTATATGTATTATATGTATATGTGTGTATATATATATATATAAATTACAATTATATGCAAGGTGATTTCTGGTTGGAGGACACAGGTCTAAAATGAAAGGCAGTTTGACAATGATAGGATGAGATATGCAGAGCACACAATGGAAGGTTAGGGTAGAATGGAAAAGGGCACTGGAGAGATGAGGATGGCATGAATGCATATGAGGGACTAGGCAGTAATAGTTAGAGAAGAAAGCTCTGGCCGGGGCATCCCAGAGCTCTGCGTCAGAGTGAATGCCTAATACAGTAGATTGTGCTACCCTTAACAGGAGTAAAGGTAAACGTGATTTCATCATCAATCATCAAGAGTAGAAAGCAGAGCTGTGTTCTTGGCTCAAAGCACGGCACTGGGGTTTAGACCACACACACGTACACATAGTGCATTTTCATAACTTTGTAATTATTTTGGCAGTTGAGAAATAATATCTCAAAGGCAGTGGAGAAGCATCTGGGTGACATTATTTGTAATTGCTTAATATTGTTATCACATTTGCTTACAAGGAAAGAAAAGTGGCAGCCGATCAATCAGGCAGCAGAATATTCCTAGCCGGTGCTCAGACGAAGTGCTCTGGAACGTCATGGCAACAGTCCCCCAAGTCTCGCATTTTGGGGCTTGATGACTTCATGCCATGTTCCTGATGGGGCTAAGCTGCTCCATTAACTTGACTTTCTTCAGCTCTCATTTGTAACAGAGGTCTAGGAAGGCAGTATCCTGTCCTGAAAACTGATGCTGCTCAGCAGAACTCTCCTTGTACCCCTCCCTGTTCCATGGTGTGGATTCTCAGGGGCGTATATTTTTCCACTGCTGAGGTGGTCCCTAGTCAAAGAATCATAAAATATCAGTTCCAAAAAAGGGCCTAAGGGACCACCTACCCGAATCCCATAATTCTGTTGAAGGAGGAAATGGACATCACAGTTTGCACTAGGACACATAATTAGTTGGCGGCAAAGCCATATGGAGACTACTCTCCCCGTTTCTTAATGCTTAATAAATGCTTTATAACTCCATGGCAGGATAAGGAGACTCAGAAACTTAAGATAGAGCCCAGGAGCCTCTGGGCTTCTGTTTTAAGAGATACTTTCCTGCCCATTTGATTACCTTTTTAATAAAATAAAAACTACCTTCTTAATAATTGGATAAGCTTTTGCTTATCCAATGTTCTTTTAAGTAAGATCTATTTCCACAACCATATTCTGTCATAGATTTCATCCTACCAAAGTCTCAATGACACCTATGGGCTCAAAATCTGCTTCCTTTCATTGAAGAACATTTACTATATGTAGCCTCGATCCAGAACCATCATCTCCATGCTGCTCTCTTCCTGTTCTCTGGCATTCACTTAGAACTGGGGACTCCATGTTTCTGCCATGAAACTCTTGGCTTCATATCAGAGAGAACTTATAATATATTGCCTATGCCTAGAATCATTACTCCATTCTCTGATCATTTTTTTTTACAGATTTGTTGTATCCCCCCAGCCTTACTCCTAATCCCCTATTTCCTCCTTTAACTGTGAAAAGTGGGATTAAACCAGCACTATAAAAATCATCTTTGGCCACAATTCTTCATATGTATTGTCTTCCCATATTCTGTATTAGAATGTGAGCTTCTTGAGGGAAGGCATTGATGTACTTTCTCATATTTGAATCCCCATATGTAGCATCATGCTTATATTTGAATCCCCCGATACTTAGTATCATGTAAACTAGAGCAAAGTAAGTTATCAATAAATTCATTTTCATTCTACTCCATTGCCTGCTGAAGAAAGTCATGGGTTGTATTCAAGAAGCATTTTTATTTATTTGCTCAGATCACCTTCTAAATGGAAGACAAACTGTTTATTTTTAAATATGGACTCTTTCATATTGATAAAGTGTTTGCAATGGCAAGCGCCTTCATGATAATGTATAGACTACAACCAAGTTTTCAAAATACCCAAAGGAGGGGATATGTTATCAATTATGCTTGGGCTTGTAGATCAAAGTGAGAAGTCTCATTGAAAAGAGGAGAGCATCTTCTGTGAAAGTCTCCAAGGACTTACCTAAATAAAAGTATGCCACTTAAGCAATAGCCCCTGATGAATGTTGAACACTTTAGAAAATCTAAAGTCTTATCTAAAAGCTTAGTGCTTCAATGTATGCCTTCCTATAAAGAGCAGCTGGAATCCATCAGGGTTTGTCTAGCTTCTGAAACCTGACTAGGATTTTTATATTCCCTGAGATTTTCCACAGAAATCAGGGCATGAGTTTGCAGTTTATTATAAAAATGGATACTCCTTTTAAACCATTTGCAATTGTAGACTATTCTAGAAAAAGGGGGGAAAGTTTGAATTCAATACAATTGTCCTGTGAACTCACAGAAATTGCCATTCCCTACCAGAAGGAGTCATGATCCTCAGAGGGGGAAAAAAGGAGAAACTAGCAGAGTTTTCCATGCCTCTGGGAGTTATATTCAGAGAATTACCCTCAGCAGCTGGTAGAAGTATAGGATATGGTCACAGCTGTTAAATGGGTTCTGCCAGGAGTCAAGGGATTTTGGCACAAGGAAACACTTCCACAGAATATACATTATGCTTTTGCAAGCAGAAGCAGTGTAGATTCAGAACTGGAAAGGACCTTAGAATCCATCAAATCTAAAACCTTCACTTGGAGAATGAGAAAACTGAGGGCAATTTGTTCAAGGTTACCCAAGTAGCCAGAGGACCCACCCAGCTTGAACTAGGTATCAGTTAGATTTGAGATTTGATACTTCAGTATCAGTAAGTTAGAAGTTCCATCTCTTTGTAGGCCACTGTGGTTTTTTTTTTCCTGAGGCAATTAGGGCTAAGTGACTTTCCCAGGATCACACAGCTAGGAAGTGTTAAGTGTCTGAGACCAGATTTGAACTCAGGTCCTCCTGACTTCAGGGCTGGTGCTCTATATTGGCCACCTACCTGCCCCACACACCACTATTTTTTAAATCATCATCCCAATTACTACTGCTGGTGCTGCTGCTGTTACTGCCACCACCACCACCACCACTACTGCTATAATTACTAATAGTACTATTACTTCTACAACTATTACTTTTACTATGACTGCTGCTACTGCTACTACTACCACTACTAGTTTTACTTCCATTACTTTAAATATGACTGCTGCTGCTACTACTGCTACTATTTCTACTGCCACTGCTGCTACTACTATTACCATTATTACTAAGAATATTATTCTTAATTCTACTACCATTACTTTTATTATGACTGCTACTGCTGCTACTACTACTACTACTACTATTTATTTCTACTGCTGCTATTACTACTACTACTGCTACTGCCACTGCTGCTACTACTATTACCATTATTACTAAAAATACTACTATTTCTACTACTATTACTTTTATTATGACTGCCAATGCTGCTACTACTATTACCATTATCACTAAGAATATTACTATTTCTACTGCCATTACTTTTATTATGACTGCTATTGCTATTGCTGCTACTAGTACTATTTCTACTGCCACTGCTGCTACTACTATTATTACTAATAGTACTATTAATTCTACTACTGTTACTTTTAATATAACTGCTGATGCTGTTGTTGTTGCTGCTACTACTACTATTACTAATTTCTACTGCTGTTGCTATTACAACTACTACTTTTGCTGCTACTGTTGCTATTACTATTACTAAGAGTACTACTATTTCTACTACCATTTCTTTTATTATGACTGCTGCTGCTGCTGTTGCTACTATACTATCACTAATACTAAGAGTACTACTATTTCTGCTACCATTACTTTTATTATGACAGCTGCTGCTGCTACTTCTAGGTTACAAATTAGACCTATAATTTCATTTATATGAAGAACTTCCTGGTGAGCAAATTCCTTCTATAAATGCATTTTATATTCTTTAAATATTCTCATTTATCATTATCCTCATCTAATCTTCATTTTTATGGGGTCCAAGTAGAAACAGTCCTGGGAAACTTTTTTTTTTTGATTTGTAAACTATTATATTGTGTTACATAGTTTTCTTAGATCATCTTCATTAATAAAATCTTGACATCCAGATGGTTTAGCTGAGAGTATGGGACTTAGAAACAGGAAAAATATCTATATGGTTTAAAATACTGCTCTTTATGCATACTATTGTTGTGACTTTACGTAAGTCACCTAATCTTTCTAAGTTTTTTCCTCTGTAAATTGAGAATAATAATATGATCTACATCATTAGGTTATTGTGAGGTTTATCTGAAATAACTTATGTCAAGCACTTTTCAAACCCTAAAACATTGTAATAATTAGCTATTATTAATATTAAGTACCTACTTAATACAAAGTACTATGTAAGATCCCAGGGATTCAAAGAAAGCCACAGCCCAGACACTTGCCCTGAAAGAATTAACTAATAGGAAGATACATCTGTTTACATATGGTTGAGGAAAAAAGAGAATATATGTTATAGGCACTGTGTAGACATTGAGATTACAAATATAAAAGGGAGACAGTTTCTACCATCAAGAAGTTTGCATACCAAGGAGAATACTACAGCATATCTAGTAATGATGACCAAGTAAGAAAACTTTTACTGGACAATCAGTGGGATTGTGATTGGAGTTATTTGCCATGTCCTTTACATTAATGACACCAGCATTGATTTCATTTCTGTTTTAGAGCAAAAGACAAAGGTGAAAAGAGGGGAGGAAACAGACTATGTCTTCTGTCCAGATGCCAAGGTGCCCATGCTAAATTAAGCTGGGTTTCCTGGAGGATAGTTAAGATGATAAGCATGATCTGGGTTGTCATGATAAGTGATTAAGAGTACTCCAGACAAAGTGCAATGAGAAGGGAGAGATTACATTTTAACTACAGGAGTCAAGAAGGTTTTTGGGGTCATGGGCAAGAGAACACCTGGATTTGGTTTTGAAGGAGGGAAAGAATTCCAGAAGAAGATGAAGATGGGGATAGGAAGAAGTTCAGTCCATACAATGAAGACATTGTGAGCAAAGGTAAAGTAATGGGAAGAGAATATGAATATTATAGTTTGGCTTGAGCAAAGAATTATTGCTTTAAGATAAGGTAAGAAAGGTGTGGTATAAACTTGCCATGCATAATCTTCAATGTCAAGATTTACTTGATAACTCCTACAGTGATATTTCCTCAGTTTTTGAATAGGAGAATAGCATAATAAGATAATAATATTCTATTCTATTTTTGTCTTGTCTTCGCCTCCTTTCTCATAGAGTGTAAATTCCTTGAAAGCAGTTGTTTCATTTTTTGTCTTTGTGTGTTCAGTATCCAACAGATTGCCTAGTATACACAACAGTAGGCATCTGAATACATTCTTTTTAATGAATTGATTGATTCCTTGGGCAACTATTTGAAGAATGAATAGGAGAGATGGTAACTGGATTCAGGAAAACCAATCAAAGACTCATAATAATCTGTGCAAAGAGAGATGAGGATCTATACAAAAGTAATTATAGCAGGAGCTAAACTGAAGAGACAGATGTGGGAAATATGACAGAGCTAGATGTGACAGGACTTGACAATTGATTAAACTGTCAAATATGACTCCAAAATTATGATGCTGAGGAACTAGGAAGATGGAGGGGCTATCAACAGAATAGAAAACAGGTGAGAAACAACAGAAAAAGTGAAGGAAGAGGTAGGTTTGAGGGAGAAGATTCCTAGTTCTGTTTGGGACATGTTGGGCTTAAGGTACTAGTAGAAGATGAAGGCAGAAATACCTGAAAAACAGTTGGAAATAGGGAAGTAGAGTTCTGAAAAGTTTTGTCCATAAAAAATGTATATTTGAAAATCATCTGAATAGATGAATAGTCATCTGAATACAGTAATTGAAACCATGGAAGTTGGTGAAATCACAAAAGCAAAGAAAAGAAGAGGTCTAAGGACAGAACTTTGGGGACCATCTACATTTAAAAAGTTGAGAAAGATGCCTTTTTGGTCTTTTTGCTCAATTGTGTCTGATTCTTTGTGATTCCATTTGGAGTTTTCTAGACAAAGACACAGGAGTGATTTGCCATTTCCTTCTCCAGATCATTTTACAGATGAAGAAACTAAGGCAAATAGGGTTAAGTGATTTGCCCAGAGTCACTCAGCTATTAAATGTTTTAAACTGGATTTGAATTCAGGAAGATTAGTATTCCTGACTCTAGACCTGGTATTCTATCTGTTGTACCACCTGACTGATAACCTTAAGAAAAATAAGGAACTAGCAAAAGAAACAGAAAAATGATCAGAGAGGTAGGAGGAAAGCAATGTTAACTAACATGAAAGTAAATGTACAAAAGGGGACTATGAGGAATCAGGAAGGAAGGGGACTATCTACAATGTCCAGTGCCACAAAGAAGTCAAGGCAAGAAGCATTTATTGAATGCCTGCCATGTGTTGGGTATTATATTAAGCAGCAACATGAAGACAAAACCCTTTTGGATTTGACCATAAGGGGATTGTTCTCAAGAAGTTGTTTCAGTAGAATACTATAAAAATGATAATATGAATGAAAACCAGTTTGCAATGGTTTGAAGAAATGAAAGCCTGACTGAATTATTCTTTCTAGAAGTAAGAGTAAAGGAGAGGGTAGAAAGGATGGGCCTGATCAGCTTGGTTTTATGAACACTCCAGTGACTTAAGAATATGAATGGAAGAAATAAATGGAAATCATTTCCCACAGTTAAGGGTCAGCAGCATGGGAACAGCAGAAAGTCAGGGCATAAGAGTCTATAATAGATGAGATTATGAAGAGCCAAGATTAAGGGGAAGGGGACAAGGTATAATTTGATATTTCCCAGCATCAGGGTCCCATGACCTTTGACACAAGCATGCTCCAGAAAAAAACAGTGGTCTCAGAAGATATTGCCAAGAACAGCACTGTCAGTGGCCCTTTGATATAGCATATTCCTATAGGTATAATCTGTATAACAGCTTAGAGAACAATATAAGTTTCTCCCCAGGGACACAGCACAAGACTCAAATATAGATGTACAGGAAAAACTGCTGAGGTAACCAGACTCCTCACAGCTGCATTTTTTTTCCAAATGAGATCTTGCCTGATTCCCTGTCTTTCCTTTTTCTATGGCACTCAGTTACCAGATCAGAAGCCTAGAATATTCCTGCTTTTGTAAGCCTTTTCTTCCTTCCTTCCTTTCTTCCTTCCTTCCTTCCTTCCTTCCTTCCTTCCTTCCTTCCTTCCTTCCTTCCTTCCTTCCTTCCTTCCTTCCTTCCTTCCTTCTTTTCTTCCTTTCTTCCTTCCTTCCTTCCTTCCTTCCTTTTTTCCTTCCTTCCTTCCTTCTTTTCTTCCTTCCTTCCTTCCTTCCTTCCTTCCTTTTTTCCTTCCTTCCTTCCTTCCTTCCTTCTTTTCTTCCTTCCTTCCTTCCTTCCTTCCTTTTTTCCTTCCTTCCTTCCTTTCTTTCTTCCTTCCTTCCTTCCCTCCTTCCCTCCTTCCTTCCTTCCTTCCTTCTTTCTTTCCTTCCTTCCTTCCTTCCTAATTCTTTTCCTTTTTTTGGCAGACATGGGCATGGGCAATGGTAGTAATAGTAGTTTCCAGATGCTTCCAAAATGGGAGAGTTGCCTTCCTAACCCATAGATAACTGCCTTGCTTTTCTGACTGTGTTAACATATAGGACTCCCTCCACTATATTTTTATTCTGAAATGATATTATTGGAGTGACCCTGAGCTCTCAGAGGATATACCTGTAGAATGCAAACTTTAGCAGCTTACTGGGTTGAAAAGGCTTTGAGTAAAAGCCTGGCAATGAACTTATTTTGAAGATCTTCATCATCATCTTTCATCAGTTATCATCACAAGAACAGCCCACAGATTGTTATTTTTTTCTGGACACAGCACCTAGTAAGTTATAGAGGAATTGCAAAATCTGTCAGTGAACACATTAGCCACATGGATAAAAGTATTACTGCTTAAAGAATTTAAATAAAATGTGAGGTTTAAACAATTCCTTTTCATTCCCCCCTCCCCAAAAATAATCCAAAACATGTGGTATCAGATCTAGTTATCAAGTGATTGGTGCTGGTGCAAGTACTAGCCACTATTGTCCTTGGCTTCTACTAAACTCTAAAAGGAAGATCTAGTTTATGTTAAGTCACTGGTCTAGTAAAAATAAAAATGGAGCCCTAAGAGATTTTCTAATTATGTCATACTTGACCTTTATCCCTTGGCTGTCATCTCTTTTGTTTTCTTTTTCTGTTTTATTGATGTTTTGAAAAACACTATCATCATTGCACCCTTACCCTGTAGAATCTTCTTTTGTAACAGAAAGTAGTTAAGCAAAAATAAAGTGATATATTGACTGTGCTGACAGCACATGTTTTGTTCCATGTCTACAATCCACCACCTCTCTTCTCAGAGGAGCAAAGTGTATCCCTCATTAGCCTTCTTCTTTTCCTCCCTAAAAAAATGCTTTTCTGCTTTTCTTGAAATATAGAAAAAGTTGTTCCTGAGATTTCTTGCCCAACATGAAAAACAATAACAAAAAAACCCCAAAAAACATGAAAAACAATGAAAAACAAAATGGTTATACTGGAGAGTATACAAGTGTATATCACATGTACCTCCTGCAGTGACTGGGGGGAAACTGCATTGAGCTTCCCAACTGAGAAGCCCTTTGCCTGCCTATAAAATGAAGATGGGGGCTCTTTTAAATTAATCCATATTTTATAGTCATAGAGCAGATGTCACCTGCTTTGCCCTGGGGATCTCATTACTTATGAGGGCCATATGCAGATTTTGCTCATTGCCTTAGCCTAAGAAGAAGAATTATTCTTTCTAAAAATCCAAATCTGTGAAGCAATGGCTTCATTCCTCTGAAAGTGTGTATAACATCAGGAGGCAGAGATCTGTCCTTCATAAAGAGAGATTAATTATTTAAACGGAATAGATATGGATGCTCACCTTGTCATCTTCTCCTATTTATCAGAGATTGGGCCCCATTAATCAGTGCAAGTTCTAAATGTGAAGAAGAGACAGGTTGATTTGATGCTTTGCAATGGGTTAATTTCTCCACTAACACCTTCCCCACTCCCATTCTAAAGTGAGTGCTGCCAATACATCATTGCAACTATCTCCATTGTCAACCAGCCTTTATTTGGAGATAAAAAATATTAGAAAGGAGAATCATGTACAGGTCTTCAGCATATACAGAGATACTTGTCCCTTCTTCTTCATCCTATCACTCAAAGTACATGAAGCTGCTAGACACAAATCCCATTCATTGAGGACATTTCCTGAATCTGATCAGAACAACAGATTTTGCACTCTCTTCTCCCTAAGGACTTTACTTTAGTGGTGTCCCCTGCTGGAAATAGAATAATTCAATTTTTAAAATTTTTTATTATGAACTTAATCATCAAACATTTTAATAAAGAAAGAATGAGATTGTATATAAAAAGATGAACTTTTGTTACTTATTTTTGTGTATTTCAAATTTAACAAGATAACTTAGTTGTCCTGATCATTCTCATCGCTTTCTGATCTTTTTTGACCTGTCACTTAACCAACTCTGTTTGCTTAAGTTTCCTCATCTGTAAAAATAAGCTGGAGAAGAAAATGGCCAATCACTCTAGTATCTTTGCTAAGAAAACCCAAAAAGGGTTTATGAAGAGTTAAATATTGCTCAAATGACTGAACAACAAAAACAAAATACAAAATGAAAAAAAGGAGCTTATAGTATATTTCATCTCTTTTTTTTACTAAATATATTATATTGATAAGTAAAGAATAATGTATTTATTTGATTTTTTTTTTTTTTTGCGGAGGCAATTGGGGTTAAGTGACTTGCCCAGGGTCATACAACCAGGAAGTGTTAAGCATCTGAGGAGAGTTTTGAACTCAGGTCCTCTTGACTTCAGGGCTAGTGCTCTATCCACTGCGCCACCTAGCTGCCCCTTGAGTTATCCTCTACTTTTGAATTATTGCTGCTGTTTCTTCCTTCTTTCTTTTCTTCCTTCCTTCCTCTCTTTTCTTCTACCCTTTTATTCCTTTATCATTCATAGGAAAAATTTCATGTTTTCCCAATGCTGAAAAACAGCTAGTGAACATAATGGAGAATATTCAATTCAAATTACTGGTTCAAACCAGTAAGCTGTGTGACCATGGACAAGTCACTTAAATCATACTTACCCTTAGAAGCTCTCTGAGGTTATTAATTTTAACAGTCAAAAATATATGAAATCTGTCCTTCCCATTTTTCTTATTCCCATGTCAACTGCTTAGTGTTTGTTTCTGGAATAGCTTTGTTGAAAATCATATAAAATTTTTATTGTCAAAGGATACACTCAGGCCACTACAAGAGTAATTTGGCTGGCTTATTGGCTGGTTGAGCTGATCCTCTCTCCATCCTCCATGTGGACGCATTTTGAAGTTACTTAGTCAAAAAGGACTTTCTTACTTTTCCAGTAAAATAGCATAATTTTATCAGTCAAGTGGTTATACTTTCTAGTGTTCACATAGTACAGTAATATAGTAGGATTTTATGTAATAAAAAACTATGATCATGATTAGTTGCAGCATAAGAAACTTAACATTTTATGAAATCAATTCTCTCCATTTCTTCTTGCAGATAAGAAAAATGAACATGCAAAAGTCATTTGTCTGTGTTCATTTTTAGCTAGAGTAACACATAGAAAATACATTGTAGTTAGGGACTCCAGATTTTTTCTTAGAGTTTCCTTAGAGATAGATTTAGAATTAAATATTTCCCAATTTTTTTCCTCTGTCAGCTTAGAGTTTTAATATAATAATGTAATGAGTTAGGACATGAAATTTTAATAA
Organism: Myrmecobius fasciatus; assembly: GCA_023553655.1. NCBI lineage: Eukaryota > Metazoa > Chordata > Mammalia > Dasyuromorphia > Myrmecobiidae > Myrmecobius > Myrmecobius fasciatus. The sequence continues at coordinate 454,556 of JAJPUD010000207.1, read as the reverse complement.
TCCTCAGTATGTGTGCACAAGGCAGCCAGGATGAGAAAAATACTACATACATGTCAGCATGTGTTGCTAAATAGTGATGCTATTTTTCTCATAAGTATAGATGTAAATTATAGTACTCAAATATAATAGAAATAAGTAGATTAAATATGCAGACTGCTAAATGGGGCTTGAATCAGGAAGACTCATCTCTCTAAGTTCAAGTCTAATCTCAGACATTTACCATCTCTGTATCCCTGGATCTGTCACTTAACCAATCCTGTTTGCTTAAGTTTCCTCATCTGTAAAAGAAGCTGGAGAAGAAAATGGCAAATCACTCTAGTATCTTTGCTAAGAAAACCCCAAAAGGGTTCATGAAGAATTAAAATGCTCTTCATGCTCAAATGACTGAACAACAAAAACAAAATACAAAATTTAAAAAGGAGCTTATAGTATATTTCATCTCTTTTTTTACTAAATATATTATATTGATAAGTAAAGGAAAAGTAATATAAAATATACTATGTGCTCCCTTTGCCCATTTGATATTTCTGAAAAGGCTACTATATGTCTCTTTAGTAGACCACAGTATAATTTCATGCTGCTAGAAGGAGGGACTGAAGAAAGAGAATGGCAAATATGGAAGGTTAAAAGAAATTCCTACATTTATTTTTGGAGGTTAAAAAAAAGAAGAAAAACAGAAAATAATTGCACAAATGGTATTTTTATCTTCGGGAAGTATTGGTTCATCAACTCAGTAGCTAGAAAAAGAGAGCCATTTTGTTTATCACTAAGACCACAGGTAACTTTCTAGTGGAACAAAAGTTAAAAGATCATGGCTGCTTCAAATTATTTTAGTTTGAACTCCATTTTATGTGATGCAATGTTTTTGCATTGCTAATAGTCAAAGAATAACTAAATAGAATCCAGTAATTGTCATTTGCACGCTTGAGAACCCATACTTTATAAAAACATTATTCCTACTATATGTCATCCTCCTCACATGGCACTAAAAAAAAGTAATACATTTAATACTAGAATATATAAAAATGTCCAATGGACAATACTTTATTCTTGTGTTCAGTAAGTAGAATGGCCATGCTAGTCACATATGCTGAGGGTACCCACTGGGCCAAAGTATGAGATCATATCAGCATGTGCTAATCTCTTTGGCTTAAATGAACGTTCCTGGAGACTGAGATACTTAAAAAGGGATCTGAAGGATTCAGACTTTTTTCAAAAGGGACTTAACGCAAGATACTCAGATTTCCCACTCTTATTTTCTTTGTCTCTTAAATTTCCCAACGGGTGTTTTAGTTGGCCATAAGCAGGTATTTGAGCCTCATTCTACTTGTCTGAGCTCTGGAAATTTAGGAAGGCAATCCACATCATTTCAGTTCAAGAATGGAATACTTTGCATTCTTTTCCTGAGTAGGCAACAGGCTAAAATCAGAGGGCTCGGTAAGATTCATATTTTCCTCTTCCTTCTTCCTCTCCTCCTCATTGCTATTACTGTCATCATCAACGTGATTAATATCTACAAATAATTATCAAATGTCTTCTCAATGATGTGCTAAGTGTTAGGAATACAAAGAGGTATATATAGGAGATGCTTCCCGTCTACAAAGAAAAGTGATGAGTAGGAGCAATCTGTAAGAAATAAGCAATGAAAAACTTTAAGAAATAAGAATCAAAGATGCCATCAAAGAAATGTATAGCTAGGAAGACAAGGATGAGGAATTATAGATGGACAACTAGAGTGCTTCTCATGCTCTTGATGTCAAGAGAAAGCAAGGAGAGCTGTAGCACACTGGGTGATTATCTCAATTTCCCCCATACAGTTTTATTGACCTTTTGAGCCCATATAGACTAAAAAAGGAGAAAACAGGCAGGCATGGATAGGTGGCAAAATCCACTATTGGGAAAGTATTATTTTAAAATTTTTTCTTCTTGAACAAAAGGTCAAGGATTTCAAGGGGATTAATGAAAAAAAAAAGGCAGATGAAGGTGGCCTTGCTGTACCAGATCTAAAACTGTATTATAAAGCAGCAGTCATCAAAACCATTTGGTACTGGCTAAGAAATAGAGCAGTCGATCAGTGGCACAGGATAGGTTATCAGGACAATCTAGGCAATAACCTTAACAATTTAGTGTTTGATAAACCCAAAGACCCCAGCTTTTGGGATAAGTACTCACTATTCGGCAAAAACTGCTGGGAAAATTGGAAACTAGTGTGGAAGAAATTAGGGCTTGACCCATACCTAACACCACATACCAAGATAAGATCTAAATGGGTTCAAGATCTAGATATAAAGAGTGATTTTGTAAGCAAGTTAGAGGAACGTAATATAGTTTACCTCTCAGACCTGTGGAGATGGAATAAATTTATATCCAAAGAAGATCTGGAACTCCTAATTGAACACCAGATGGATAATTTTGATTATATTAAGTTAGATTATATTAAGAACAAATAAAATTAATGCAGACAAGATTAGGAGGGAAGCATCAAATTGGGAAATCACCTTTACATTGAATGGTTCTGATAAAGGTCTCATCTCTAAGATATATAGAGAATTGTCTCATATTTATAAGAATTCAAGCCACTCTTCAATAGATAAGTGGTCAAGGGATATGAACAGACAATTTTCAGATGATGAAATTAAAACCATCTCTAGTCATATGAAAAGTTGCTCCAAATCACTATTGATCAGAGAAATGCAAATTAAGACAACTCTGAGGTACCACTACACACCTGTCAGATTGGCTAAAATGACAGGAAAAGATAATGATGAATGTTGGAGGGGATGTGGGAAAACTGGGACACTGATACATTGTTGGTGGAACTGTGAATGGATTCAACCATTCTGGAGAGTAATTTGGAGCTATGCTCAAAAAGTTATCAAACAGTGCATACATACCCTTTGACCCAGCAGTGTTTCTATTGGGCTTATATCCCAAAGAGATCTTAGAGGAGGGAAAGGGACCCACCTGTGCAAGAATGTTTGTGGCAGCCCTTTTTGTAGTGGCTAGAAACTGGAAACTGAAGGGATGCCCATCAATTGGAGAGGGGCTGAATAAATTGTGGTATATGAATGTTATGGAATATTATTGCTCTGTAAGAAACGACCAGCAGGACGATTTCAGAGAGGCCTGGAGAGACTTGCATGAACTGATGCTGAGTGAAACGAGCAGAACCAGGAGATCATTACACACAGCAACAACAATATTACATGATGATCAATTCTGATGAACATGGCTCTCTGCAACAAAGAATTGTCTCAAACCAGTTCCAATTGTTCAGTGAAGAAAGCCATATACACCCAGAGAGAGGGATATGAAATGTGGACCACAACATAACATTTTCATGCTCTCCATTGATGTTTGCTTGCATTGTGTTGCCTTTCTCTGATTTTCTTTTTTTTCTTGTAGATAGGATTTTTCTTGCATAACTTGTCAAGTATTTCAACACTATTAACATGTAGTGGACTTCCTGCCATCTAGGGGAGGGGAGGGGACTGGGGGTAAAATTTGTAATGGAAAGCTTTGTAAAGATCAATGCTGGGGAACTACCCATACATATGTTATACAAATAAAAAGTTTAATAAAAAAATAAAATATAAATAAATAAAAAGAATTAAATTTTTTTTCTTCTTTATGATTTATTTCCAACATTTAAAAAAAATCTTTGAGTTCTGGATTTTCTTCTTCCCTACCAATTTATAAGGCAAGAAATGTGATATCAATTATACATGGGAAATCATCCAAAAATATTTCCATATTATCCATATTACCAAAAAAAAAGCAAGAAAAAAAAAGTGAAAAAAAAAATTTTGCTTCAATCTGTACTTAGACTCTGTGAGTTCTTTCTTTGGATGTAGAGAGCATTTTTCATCACAAGTCCTTTGAAATTGTTTTGGATCATTGTATTGATTAGAATAGGTAAGATTCACAGCTAATCATTGTACAATATTATTGTTGTTATGAATAATCTTCTAGCTCTACTTACTTCATTTTGCTTCAATTCATATAAATTTCCCAATTTTTTTCTGAAATCATCCTGTTATTTTTTGATCAGTTGTTCCCCAAAATATTTTTGTGGAAATACAATCTTTTTTCTTTTTTTTATCTCTTTGGGATACACACCTAATAGTGGTATTGCTAGATCAAAAAGTATATACAGTTGCATAGTCCTTTAGGCATAGTTCCAAATTGTTCACCTGAATGATTAGGTCAATTCACAACTCCACCAACAATGCACTGTTATCCCAATTTTTTCACATCCTCTCCAACATTTGTTATTTTCTGTTTTATCTGTTAGCCAGTCTGATAGGCGTGAAGTAGAACCAGAGGAAGTATTTTTATATTGATGAGATTTCAGATAATTTAAATATGTAACTATGACAAGGTCTACCATTTTGTCATGGTAGAGTGAATAGCAATATAAGGTAGCTCCATGCTTTGTTTTTCAAAGGGGTTACACAAATAAACAATTTTTAAAAATTGAGTAAAAGAAGAGATCACTTTGGGCTGAGGTAAATATAGAACTCTCCATGGAAGATAAGAGAGTTAAATAAGTGGAAAGAAGAAAAAAGGATCTTTTAAGTAGGGGAAGTAGAATTTTTGAGGGGGGAAGGAATTGCAACACAATCAAAATGTATTTTATACAGAGAATTCTGAAAATGGCATATAGAATTAATTGAAGTAGATTTTTGATTGTCCAGGTAAAAGCTGATTAGACTGAACAAGAAGACAATAATATTCATAGTGTACATTTCTGTGGTATTTTAAGGTGTATAAAGCATTATCCTTACAACTATCCTTTGAGATTCACATATGGCTCTTTATTTCCATTTTATAGGTGAGAAAAATTTAAGTTTAGGGAGACAGATGGACTTAATCAGCATATATTATTATCTCCTTATTATATAGATAAGGAAATAGAATGAGAATGAGAAAAGAATCATAGAATGAATGTGAAAGATATCACAAGAATTAGTAGGACTTGATAGTGATTGACTAAATGTAGAAAGTGAAGGAGAAGATGGTGACAAGGATGATACTAAGATTTTGAACCTGAAACACTGGGAAATCACAGTGTACTTGATAAAAATAAGGTCATTTGGAAACCAAATTATTATTTGTGCATAAAAATAATTCAAGAAGTATATTTTATTATTGAGTCAAATGAAAATATAAAACTTGCTTATCTGGGAGAAAGAGCTCTTGAAACATGGTCCTTTACTTTTTTCTGCTTTAAAAAAAAGTGAGAAAACAGAGATATTGGAATTTTGTGCTAAAGGTTGGGATTGGGTGATATTCATGAAAGTAAACTGAGTCAGGTATATCATAGCATGCTTCAAACTTGCCCCCTGCCATATATGTCTTCTTTGAATATCATGTATGATATATGCCCCAATTGTTCCCATCTTTGCATCCTCATGAAGGGATTATACCCAATATTAGACATGTAATTAAGAGGTCCTCATAAACAGCATGGATTTGAGGGCTTAGAAATCCCAGAATGCTATTCATAACCTTCCAGCTATAAATATTTTATGTTTGTGTCACCTAAATGACCGATTTTCAAAGGATTAATAGACAGGAATAATACTTTGAAAATCTGCCTTATTAAGCAACACTAGAAAATTAGAGGCAATGTGGTATAATAGAATGGTGTGCTTAAATTCTTGATCCTCCAAATTCAAATTCCACATCTGACCCTTTTTTTCAAGGCATTTAGCCTATCCTGATTCAAATAACTCTTAACACTTAGCTACTAAATCATGGTGGATTATGAGCTGCTTGTGGAAGGAGATTCTCACATTGGGAGTTCCATATTCTGATGAAATCACAGTTACTTTTCTTTATTGTAAAGAAAGATAATTTTTTAAAGTTGAGGTTTAAGTTACTATAAATATTTCAAGTATATTTTAAATATTCATTCTGAAGCTTGTATCTCATTATAATGCAGACAATATTTATGATTACTGGTAATGAACTTGCCATGCATACCTTTTTGGGTTTTGTTTTTATTTTATTTTTTTCTTTAACTCAGACACTTTGTGTGCATGGTAACAATGGTAGCATGGGCCCATCATTTGGTTGGCTATTGAGACTCACTTCCATGGTTTCCAGTGGAAGAGCCTGATTATCATTTAAAGAGGGTTTATTATTTGAATATGCATTTAATATCTAGATTATTTTGTACAAAGATTCATCTCAAGCTGACCTTGTAGTCTGCATTGTGTAATTAGCACACACTCAAACAAAATCACTATTTAATAACCCCTCTGTGTGTTGTACATAATTAGAATAATTACAAACATTGAGTGAATGCAAAAATGGAAGTGAATAACAGGATGGCTTTGTGATTTGGGAAATGAATGGAGTTGAATCATTTCTTACTGTAAGCTGAGTTTCAATTGACAGCAAGTGACAGAAACAAACAGGTAAAACCCTGATGAATCTAGTGAGTCTTTAGAAATCTACTTAACTCAAATATTTTGCATGAGCACAGTGGGACTATGGGGATAGTCTCCTCATTGGTCACCCCAAATCCAGCTTTTTTCCCACTCCCATTTCTATATACTCCAGTATTATTGTTCTTGAGTCATTTTAGTTGTCTCCAACTCTTTGTTACCCCATTAGGGTTTTCTTAGTAATACTGGAATGACTTGCCATTTCCTGCTTCAGTTCATTTTACAGATGAGGAAACTAAGGTAAATGGGGTTAAGTGACTTCTTCAGAGTCACATAGTTAGTGAGTGTCTGAGGCCAGATTTGAACTCAAGAAGATGACTTTTCCTGACTCTAAACCTGTCACTCTATTCACTGAACCACATAGCTGCCTGTTACATGCTTCTACAACTTGTTTACAACTTAGTAGGTCAGTTCCATGGAGTTTCCTAGGTCTCAGTGACTCACTTATGGATCTAATCCCATTTCTGATTCACTCAAAAGCTTTGAGGTTCTCTACTTCCAAGTTACACCACTTTACTTCTTAGGCAACCTGATATCCTCCCACCTTGGAGCTCTCTGATGACAAATTTAGTGAGGACATTCCATGAGCTGCAATGAGCTCAGACTTCTTGAGCCCAAGAAATCCACTAGCTTTAGCCTCCCAGGAAGCTAAACTCACAAGCATACCACGTTGTACCTAGTTATGGTAGAATGTTTTTGGAGTCAGGGACTCTGGGTTCACACCCCACTTGCAAATTGCATGAACTTGGGATAAGCCATTTAACCTGTTCAGGCCTCATTTGTAAATATGGATGGGTGTTCTAGCTATAGGTTTGTTATCCTATTATTTTATTCTTAAGCAAGGGAATGAAATGTTTTAGAAAAGTATATTTTTTTCACTGTGTACAAAATGAATTGGAGAAGTAAAATAACGAAGGCAGGGATTCTAATAAGGATGCAATTGCAATAGAGTAAGAAAAGACATTCAAGCACAAAACTGAAAAAAAGATTAGTTGAAATAAATAGAAGGAGTAGATATCTTCAGACATCTGATGTGAACAGATCCCAATATTTGGCTTTGATTTTACTGATAGCCCGGGTTAAATGGGAAACATGGATAACATAGCTTTTGCTCGTTGACATAGAAAACTTACAAATCCATCTTCTAGGAAAGCATTAATTAGGTTACCCCTCACAAACAAGCTCAATTCCTTTCCCCTTTTCTCAGAAGACAGATTTTCCATCCTTCCATTCACTGTCTGCTCTTTGCTCTCTGGTGTTTTAGCCCACTCTTCATAATGAAATAAGTCAACCTGAGCTCTAGGCTACAATAGGGTTCTGACTAGTAAGAGTACAGAAGAATGATAATTATTTCCCAGTTTATATATGCCTTATTCCTTTTAATTCTTGCCAAGTTCATGTTGTCCTTTTTCACATGGCATGGTATTTCTGCTTTATATTTCAAATGTGTGGCTCTCTATAGACCTATAAATCTGTTCCACTCTGCCTATGTTTAACCATCTTTCTCTCTCCTGTGTATATGTGCTCAATTCAATTTTATAAGTATTTGAATAGCCATGATATATTCAACACCTTGCTAGTTGCTAGGGAGGACCCAAAACTATTACCTGACAAAATCCATACTTCAGAGGATATTATAATCTTTTTAGGAAGAAAAAAGACATGAAACAAACAGGGAGAATGACAGGATAATAGATGAGGAAAGTACGAACTGAACCATACTAACTTTGTCAGAGGCATAGGTCAGAAGTCACAGTAGTTCAATGAACTTAGAATCCATAAAAACCTGTTTTTGTGTCCTGGGATTACTCATTTATCATCTTTGAACCTCAGTTTCTTTGCTTTAAAATGGGGGCAAGGATAGTTGTAGCATTCACCACACAGGATGGTTATTTTAAAAAAACACTATGGAAACTGTCAAGTTCTATATTAAGTGTGAAATATTATTCACACTTGTCTAGTGTCAGAAGTCAAGACTTCTTGGAGGAAATGAGACTCCGGATTAATTCTTAAGGATATATAAATTTTTTTTCTACTTATTGTAGCACCATCCATTTTTCCTCTTAAGGATAATTTTGAATATTAGTCTTGCCTTTCAGAAGTGAGTATATTTGAATGCCATCAGCATATTCAAATGGGGATATAATTCATTCTGTTCTCATCCATTGCAATTTCCTTGTGTAGATTTGGCCTGCATTGGTATTGCTTCCAGTTCTTCTTTTAAACAAACCATCACCTCAGCTGATTACACCTGGTAATTTCATTAACTTCTTGATGAAGAAAGATGAGATTGCCATTGGACTGGAAGTTCCAAACACATTAGGATGAAAAATGAAGCTCTGTGTAGGTGGGTGTTCATTAAGGATGAGTTAAAATGAGTGCACCCTTACAAACACCTGACATAGGTGTGTTAAAGAGAATGGCCATTGCCTCGATACCATCTTCAACAGACAGTATTGTATTTAATGTTGCAAAGCAAATATGGTACAGGTTGTGACAAAGCAATTCTCTTATAATTCAACTTCTGAATTCAAGTATTTTGCTCAAATATTCTAAATTAAGACTAAAGAAAGATACATGTTAGTCATTTTAAAAAATTATTATTATGGTTGTCTTTTAAAACGTCATTGTAGACTTTCTGCTACAAATCTGTTTCTATTATTATTTAACAGTCTGCTTCACTCTATAAATGGAGATCATAAAAAGAAATATCAATGTATTTCATACAATGCTTTAGAAGCATTAGACCCCACATCCTTCCCTTCCCATGTGTCTCAAGAGTCTTCTCATAATCTCTAATCCCATATCTATAACTAATCAAATCAGCAACTCTTCCTTTCATTTAAATAGAAGTAACCATTGCAACTAACAGTTCTGGTTTCTGGGATAAACTACTATATTAATTTAATGCATTATTTAAACTCTGGGACAGCTAAGTAGCACAGTGAATAGGTTAGCTAGTCTGGAATCAGGAAAATTCACATTCCTGAGTTCAAATATGGCTTTTGACACTTATTAGCTATGTGACCCTAAGCAAGTTACTTAACTCTATGTGCCACAATTTCCTCATCTGTAAAATTATCTGGAGAAGGAACTGGCAAACTACTCCAATATCTTTAGTTAGATGATAATACTTTTAGTTAGACAATAATAATCCTTCAACTAGCCTTTCCTTGGCTTTTGGGGTGGACTCTTATGGCTGTCAGATTGCTCTTCTAAGCTATGTGAAATGGGCCTTCTCTGTTTATTTCAGGTTTGGCTCATCATTTCCTTTTCTGAACTCTTATAATGCTTACAGTATGTGTCTTTCATTTTGGTACTTAGATACACTGGTTTACTTCCCTGCTTCATGAAGAACTATAGAATCATAGATTTAAAAATGGAAGATACTGCCTTCTAACCTGTAATTTTACAAATGAGGAAGTGAACCCCAAAGAGATTAAGTGACTTACCCAAGCTTGCACAGCTAGTGGGAAGGATTTTAGTCCACAAGGTTGGATTTAAACCCAAACCTTCTAAGTCTCTCTATACTAAAATACACTATACAGAATTGTAGGTTCATTTGATGGCAGAAATCACATCATATTATTTTCATCTCATTTATATCCTCACCCAATATCATACACATAGTTGGAATATAGTAAATACTTGTAGAATGAATGAAGTCATCAGTGAGTGTATTAAATATGCCAAACTATGGGAAGCAGAGATATCTCTACTAAACCTATCATAACTTTACTTAAAAGATGCTAACCTTGACTCTCTTCAATAAATACAATTTGTGAATTATTGAATTAGAACCAGCACAACAGTATCTTGTACATAGTAAGTACTTTATCAGTTTTTGCTGAATTGAAATGAGTATATTTTACCAGATCTTCAATAAATATGTATTGCCTTGAAAATGATTATTTGGGAAACTTGGTTTGGAAAAAATCACATATTTTGCCCTATGTTTTATGCTATTTTTTCCCTTTATTAAAGTTTTTTATTTGCAAAACATATGTATGGGTAATTTTTCAACATTAACCCTTACAAAGCTTTCTGTTACAAATTTTTCACCCCTAGTCCCCACCCCTCCCCTAGATGGCAGGAAATCCACTACATGTTAATTATGTTAAAATACTTGACAAATCGAATATATGTATACATATTTCCACATTTATCATTGTTGTGCAAGAAAAATCATATCTACAAGAAAAAAAATCAGAGAAAGGAAACACAAGGCAAGCAAACATCAATAGAGAGCATGAAAATGTTATGTTGTGGTCCACATTTCACATCCCTCTCTCTGGGTGTATATGGCTTTCTTCAGTGAGCAATTGGAAGTGGTTTGAAACATTTCATTGTTGAAGAGAGCCATGTCCATCAGAATTGATCATCATATAGTATTGTTGTTGCTGTGTTGTTTTATGCTATTTTTAAAACAAAGGCCCTACCCTATTTTATTTACATAGTCCTAAGTAAAGTATTCTTAACCTGGCAGGTCTAATAGAAGGAAAAATCTATATATTTCACTAACCTTTGACTGAAATTGAACATTTCTTTAATTTAGAAATATAGGCAACAAAGCACAGTAGTATTAGCAGTACCTGTGCCTTCACTAAGAGAAATTGGACATTATTTCATCACCTCAGAGTTGTTGCAGAAATCCCAAAATATCATTTTGCTTTTCATTGCTTTGAAATTACTGTATATTTTAGACCCACTGATTATCACAGTCTTCTGACACACAGACTATGTTTCTGTGTCATTTCTTTCTTTTATAATTCTGTACAATAAAACTATTCTAAAAAGTTCTTAGGTTTTGTCAGCCTGCCAAAGGGCTCCATGACCCAAAAAGTTAATAATCCCTGTTCTAAGTATTCTAAGGATGACAGTAACAATGAACTGGCCGCTAGGTGGCGAAGTGAGCAGTAAGGAGACCAGTCAAAGCGTTTGTAGTTAGCTCTTTCACATTGAGACTTTTCCCATCTCAGTTTGAATATATCGCCCTTTTGGCATAAAAAATCAAATGGTACTTTGGGGAGGAATTTTGCAGAACCCACGGATAACCTATGAAAATCAGCGGACAAAACAGAGTCTGTGACCAAATGCTTAATTTTTAAAAATATAATATAATAATATATTAAATAAATATAAAATATAAATATAAATAAATTTTACAATAAGGTATTGTAAACACTCTAGAAATGAAAAAAAGAAAAAAGTTAGACATCTCTGATAGGAAGGGAAGGTCAAAAAGTTTTAGTGGATTTTACATCCTCCTATCTCCACTAAATGTGGAAGAAATGACTGTATTAAGCACCTACTACGTGCCACTCACTGTGCTGAGCAATGGGGATACAAAGAAAAGTGAAAGACAGTCCCTGATGTTCCAGTTTGAATCCTGCCACAGATGCTTACTAGTTAGCTATGTGACTGAGCAGATCACTTTGCCAATCTCAGTTTCTTCCTCTGTGAAGTGAGGTTCTTGATAGTACCTGCTTCCTGGGGTTATTGTCAGGATGAAATAAGATAATATATGGAAAGCACCAAAGTAAGTAATTTGGTAGCAGCAATTTGATGGCTGGAATGGTGAATGTCAAAATCTTGTCTTTGGGTCACCAATATCTATCACACTGTCTGATGCATAGAAGATGTTTAATAAATGGTTATTAATTGATTTAGAATGAAATCATTATATCAAAGGACTACATTTAAATGTAAGTTTCAGGCATCCCCCATCTCTTTATTTGGTATGAGCCTTTGATTTTCTCTGGCCAGAGATTTGCTTTTCAAAGTGTAAAGCTTTAGGAACTGGATTCTTTGAGTTGCCAGGCATGAAATGAACCACCAACAGAATCACTGTATTAGCATAAGTTGGGAGATTAATTTCACATTTCCTGCATATCACATAAGAAAATTAAGCTGTCAGATGTATTTAAGGTCTACATACCAACTAGAGAACACCTTAGCTTTGTGCTTTAAAAGGACTCATTTCTATATTGTGTGTGTGTGTATGTTTCTCTCTTTTCAGCTATATAATAGTAGAACAAGCTTTGGAAATAGTTTTTTTTTCCACTCAAAATCTAGAAGACATATTGAATCCACTGGAGACAAGGAAAAGATTCCTTGGGGTCATCTTAGAATAAGTGCGACTCTTCTACGGTCAAAATTTGTGTGATTTACCTAGGTTCTCAGCATTTTATGAGATGGATTAGAGTTCTGATTGCCCTGGTTAAATAAGACCTGACAGATTCTTGGTAATCAAAAGCTTGTTTAATAAGGAATGATCAGAACATTGCACATTCTTTCTCCTTGGAAAGATTGGAGTACGTGCTCTGAATGGATTTTGACAACTATTTGGTGGAATATCAAATAGGAGTTGTCTAATAGCTTATCCTTATATGTGGAATGGGACCCCCATTTACATGTAGCTTTGATTGAATTGTATGGAATTTTATGTCATGTCATCTCATGAGTCATAGACCACCCAGACTAAAATTATCATTTTATGGATGAGGAATCTGAAGCCCAGCCTACCTGACCTGCATAGAAAACCCCAGAATTAGTCTTAGAGAAAAGGAAGTACAATTGGGGACAATACCACTCTTGGGAGCAAGAAAATGACTCCTAATAAATGTAGCAAAAGGCAGAAAAGCATGATGATATAGATCTGGCTTTGGAGCCAAAAAGCTGGTTTTAGATCCTCCTTCTGACTCACGTTATCTATGTACCACTTAAACTCTTAGTGTCATAGGAAATGCTCTAATAATCCAGATTATGGGTCAATTTCCTTTTTCTTCTTTTTTCATTTCTTTTTGATAGACTTTATTTCATACTGATAAGTCCTGAAATTCCAGTAAAAGCATTTTTAAATAACAGGGGTTAGGGTTATGTGAACTGTTCAAGGTCACACAGCTGGTAAGTATCTGAGGTCAATAACTCAAGTCCTCTTGATTTTAAGACTCATATTCTTTATCCACTGTGCCACTTAGTTGCCCCAAATGATAGGTGCTCTTTTTTTCTTTTCTTTTTTCCTCAATAGGATTTTAGTTTCTCAAATACATATAAAGATAATTTTCAACATTCATTTTTCTAAGATTTTTTGTTTCAAATTTTTTCTTGCTCTCTCTCTTACCTCCCCACTCCCCAAGACAGCAAGCAATCTGATACAGATTATACCCATACAATCCTTCTAAACTTATTTCTATATTTGTTATATTGTGTAAAATCAGACCAAAAGAGGAAAAAAAAAACATAAGAAAGAAAAAGCAAACAAAAAGTGAAAATATCATGCTTCAATCAATATTCAATCGCCATAGTACTCTGGATGCAGATGGATTTTCCATTCCAATTCTATTGAAATTGTCTTGGATCAGTCAAGCTATTCTCCAGTTGATAAATGGTCAAAGGATATGAACAGACAATTTTCAGATGAAGAAATTAAAACCATTTCTAGTCATATGAAAAGCTCTAAATCATTATTGATCAGAGAAATGCAAATTAAGACAACACACCTGTCAGATTGGCTAAGATGACAAAAAAAGATAATAACAAATGTTGGAGAGGATATGGGAAAACCGGGACACTGATTCATTGTTGGTGGGACTGTGAACAGATCCAACCATTCTGGAGAGCAATTTGGAGCTATGCTCAAAAAGTTATCAAACTATGCATACTCTTTGACCCAGCAGTGTTTGTACTGGACCTATATCCCAAAGAAATCTTAAAGAAGGGAAAGGGAACCACATATGCAAAAATGTTTGTGGCAGCCCTTTTTGTAGTGGCTAAAAACTGGAAAATGAATGGATGCCCATCAGTTTGGAGAATGGCTGAACAAATTATGGTATATGAATGTTATGGAATATTATTGTTCTGTGAGAAACGACCAGCAGGATGATTTCAGAGAGGCCTAGAGAGACTTACATGAACTGATGCTGAGTGAAATGAGCAGAAAGAACCAAGAGATCATATACACGGCAACAATAAGATTATATACAATGATCAATTCTGATAAGCGTGGCTTTTTTCAACAATGAGATCATTCAGACCAGTTCCAATAATCTTGTGATGAAGAGAGCCATCTACACCCAGAGAGAGGTCTGAGAACTGAGTGTGGTTTATAACAGAGCATTCTCACTCTCTCTATTGTTGTTTGCTTGCATTTTATTTTCTTTCTCATTTTTTTGTTTGATTTGATTTTTCTTGTGCAGCAAGATAATTGTATAAATAGGTATGCATGTATTAGATTTAACATATATTTCTACCATGTTTAACATATATTGGACTACTTGCCATCTAGAAGAGGAGGTGAGGGAAGAGGGTAAAAATTGGAACACAAGGTTTTGCAAGGGTTAATGTTGAAAAATTATCCATGCATATGTTTTGAAAAATAAAAAGTTTTAGTTTAAAAAAAGAAAATAAATTGTCTTGGATCATCATATTGCTGAGAAAAGTGAAGTCTATCATAGCTGATCATATAATCTTGCTATTACTGTGTTCAATGATCTCCTGGTTCTGCTCACTTTACTCAGCATCAGTTCATGTAAGTCTCTCCAATCCTTTTTGAAATCAGCCTGCATATCATTTCTTACAGAACAATATTCCATTACTTTCATATACCATAACTTATTCAGCCATTCCCCAACTAAGGAAAATCCACTCAGTTTCTTGTTCCTTGCCACCACAAAAAGAACTGCTACAAACATTTTTGCACATTTTTCCCTTTTTTATGATCTCTTTGGGATACAGATCCACTAGAGACACTGCTGGATCAAAGGATACACACAGTTTGATAACCCTTTGGGCATAGTTTCAAATAGCTTTCCAGATTGATTGGGATAAGACAGTTTTCAATCTATATCAGTAGAAGTAGTTTTCATGCCAGAAGTTCCCCATAGCTTAACATCACAGATCTGGGCTGTAAATAAACAATTGGTATGCACTCTTCCTTCCATCTTTCTACATATCCCCAAAGTTTAGCACAGTACCCAATACATAGTGGGCATTTAATAAATGCTTATTGACTTGACTTGATGTTTTATTATCAGGTTTCCCAGAGCAGAAGATGATGATGAAATAATTTTAAAATATTTCTGACAGGGAGTTTATCTTAGGCATTTCCCCCAAGTAACCAAGTGTGTCGAGCTCTAGCACAAACTGCACATTTCTAATGAATTCCCTAGAGCTGCTGAATGGATGCATCTTCAAATAAAAAGTGATGGAAAATGGAAATACACAGGATGATTTTTTAAAATGAAAACCTTTGGTGAATAGAGCTGGGAATGGAAGGAGTGGTTAGAATGAATTGGCCCTGACTGAAGCAGATAAGCTAAATGAGTCAGAGAAGGAGCTAGGTAGGACATCAGAGGTCAGAGTATAATTGGCAAACTAAAAATACAATTTAAAAAAGGTTTAAATGGAGTGCCTCAGTCTGAGAGGAAGGAACAGTGGGTAGGAGTTGAAGACAAACTGTTTCCTCAACCACTTGTGTTTTTAATGTTTTTAATACATATGTATTTGCATGTACACACATATATATACATGTGTGTATGCACACATAAATGTGCATATATCCCTTTACCATTTTTATGAAAGAGTTTGTTTTTTGGGGGATTAATGAAAAAAAAATAATAATTGCAAGTGATCAGTATTGCCCTCAAGTGAAGAGCTGAAGGTGAGGCTCCTTTCAAGTGTAATTCCATATTTTTTTTTCCCCAGGAAGGTCAGGCCAGATTTGAGAAGAAGAAGAGCTGAGGTCCAGAGTTGATGTGGGTCATTAGCAAACCTGTATTCTTAGGTTTTATTGTTGCTGAAAAAGGAGAGAATGGAGGGAGGCAATAGAAATAGTCAAGAGCTTCTCTACCAACAAACAATGTAGGGAGTACAGGGAAAGCTAAAGCTGACAGTGAAAGAAAAGCATCTGAAAATGGGCCATTTGGCTGTGTTAGGGGATGATGGAATTGTCCCTTCCAAAGGGAGTTTGCTGATCACTTGGATTCCAGGGGCTATCAGGTCAACCATGAAAATCTCATAAAGAGTGTTGAGAAATCAGAACTGCTCAGCCTTTTTTTTCTCCCCTCAGAGATTTGTGTTGCTATAAGTAGCAGCTCACTATCAGATTGAATTTTGGGTTGTGAAATGTGGGATCTTTTTTTTCCTTTTTACAGAAGTCAGGGGTTCAGAGATGCTGAAAGTAAAATGGACCCCAAGGATAGATTTATTTTCAGCTATTTATAGAGCCAGAAGGGATTTTTTAAAAAATGTGAATAATGCCTAAATAGTCACCACTAAGTTATATTTGTTTATAAAGCTAATGGGAATTGTTTTGAACAGAATTATTTTTCCTCTTAAGCTTCAGGATCTACCAGTGTTCACCCACACCCATTCCTCATATATTCCCAGAACCTCATGGTAATCTTATAGACATGAATATAAAGAAGAGGCTCACAGGAAGGGTGGCTAGGTGGCTCAGTGGGCAAAGGGCCAGACCTGGAGTCAATTTTCATGAGTTCATGAGTATCTGGACTGAGATACTTACTAGCTATGTGGTCCAAGACAAGTCACTTAACTCTGTTTGCCTCACTTTCTTCATCTGTAAAATAAACTGGGGAAGGAAATGGCAAATCCCTCCAATATCTTTGCCAAGAAAACCCCAACTGGGATCACAAAGAGTCAAAAATGTCTGGAAAATGACTAAAGAACAGAGGGACAGGCACAAATTAGAAGAAACTTTGAATAAACAAAATAGCTAATATCTATTTGATTATTTTAATAAGTCTCAGGATGTAGAAGAAAAAGACAGAATGCTGCATGTGTATAGAGAATTGTTCTTAGTTAGGAAGACCTGGGTTTACATCTGTCTCAGAACCCTGATTAATGATATGATTCAGAGCAGGTTGCCTCAATGGGTATCAAACAAATTTCTGTGATAATCTAAGTCATGAAGAGATCACAAACTGTACTAGGAGAAGAAATTTTTCCTACTGATGAAATCATAGATCTTTTAAGTTTTGCAACATCTGAGGATATACAATTTTATATGTGAATTTTATATGTGAATTATATAGTGAATTTTAAAGAATCACCTTTGTTGTTCAGTTGTTTTTTTAGTCATGTCTGATTCTATTTGGGATTTTCTTAGCAAAGGTACTGGAATGATTTTCCATTTCCTTCTCCAATTCATTTTACAGATGAGGAAATTTTACAGATGAGATAAACTGAGGTAAGTATCTTGCCTAGGGCCACACAGGTAGTAACTTTCTAAGGCCAGATTTAAATTTAAGAAGATGAATCTTCCTGACTCCAGGCCTGACACTATACATTATATCACCTAGCTGCCCTCAAGAATTACTAGTTATTTCTAATTTGCCTATTATATTTTTCAAAATCTCACTCAAACAAGAAGAAATAAGTTAATTTATGGACTCTGCAACAATTACACGATATCACTTTATATTGGGGAAATGCTTAGTGCTTTTCCAATTGCTTTACTATGTATTTCACTTTTTAAAAAAATTCTGGGTTATAAGTAGGGTATCCATCATTATGTATATTGTATTTGGAGAAACTGAAACACAGAGATTTTAAATCACTTCCCTACTGGGGCTGAACCAGTTAATGACAATTATAGGCTAGAACTCAGCTCTTTGGACTCCCACTGCAGTATTTTTACAAAATTGTAGAGAGTACCTTAAAATCATGATAACTCATCTAAATGTCAGCAAAAGGATATTAATCACTCTAATTTAGGTTACTAGAAAAAAAGTCACGTTGGATGAGACCTAAAAGAGCTTCTTAGTTAGATACTCTCATGAAGATACTCAGATCCAGAGAAATTAAATGATTCAATAAAGAACTCAAAGAAAATCAGTGGTCAGATATGGAGCAAGCTAGACCTGAAGTCTCTTGATACCCAGTCCAAGGATAGTTCTTTTTTTGCAAATTCTTACCAAAAACTTTTCAGAAACAAGGAGTATGGGAGATTTGTTCAATTGGTTTACTCTGACCAATCAGAAAACCAAGCAGTTCTGAATTTCTCTTAGAAGTTTGCTGCTGGGGCAGCTAGGTGGAGCAGTGGATAGAGCACCAGCCCTGAAGTCAGGAGGACCTGAGTTCAAATCTGGTCTCAGACACTTAACATTCCCTAGCTGTGTGACCCTGGGCAAGTCACTTAACCTCAATTGCCTTAGCAAAAAGCAAAAAAAAAAAAAAAAAAAAAAAAAAAAAAAAAAAAAAGAAGTTTGCTGCTACTTCTGGGGCACAATTTAGTCTTAGCCCAGAGCTTTTCCATCTGCTCTTTCCCTTACTATCTCTGGACTCTTAATGGATGCCTCTTTAAGAGGAAAAGCTGTTGTTTTCCTGTTGCAGTGTGAGGAATTGGACTTCATACTTTAAAACCGTAGCCTAAATCCAAATGATTGCATACTCAGCCACTTCTCAGAGCATAGCCAAATTAGCCAATTTCAATAGGATTATTCTTCTGGCTCTGTCCCCTCATTTCTGTAGAGCCAATGGCTTCCCTAAAGCCCTTCCTTTTCATCCCCTTCATTCTTTGCACTTTAGAAATGCCATTATCTGAGTTTATCTAGGACTATATTTTACATCTTTAGATAAATGGGATGATGAGGTATAATTTGGATCATTACATTAAAAATTAAAATTTTGTAACTGCCACATCTGACTCTATTTTATCTACCTTTTATCATGTTGCTATGAATTGCTAAGTATTTCAAGAAACATATAAATAATACATGATTATCAACAAAAAGATGGTTTTAAAAACCATAAACAACCTTGGGAACAACAGTAAACACAAGCAAAATTTTACTTTGCCAGACTAGAAAAAATGGTCTAACACCCCTTAAATTATTTCATCAGTACAAGTTTCACAGAGGTTAAATTGCAGACTTCCTTCCTTCTTTTCCTATATTTTTGAGTAGTGAGAACTTGTTTTTCTAACCACTGTCAAATACTGTTGCCATTCTGGAATGGTATGGATTTTTCCTTGCTATTGCAGCTTTTTAGAACTAGAAGAGATTTTACACAGAATCACACAACTTAAAAATTATGAAGGACCTCAAGAATTATCTAGTTCAAACCATACACAAAAGGAATCCTTAGGATAATATTCCTGATAAGGAGAAGTTTTTTTTTTTTTTCTTGAAGACCTCCAGTGAAAAGAAACCCATAGTCTCCAGGCAGTGAAAGGAATGAGCCTTCCTCTTTTATGTACCTCTAATTTTCATTCCATTGTTCCTGAAGTGGAACTTAAATTTTCTTCTTTACAATTCTTTATAATTCTAACCATTGCTTTTGATTCTGCTCCCTGGGGTAAATAAGCCCGATCTTTCTTCCTCATGACATCCTTAAAATATTTGAAGACAACAATTAGATCCCCTATAAGCCTATTCTTCTGCAAATTACACGTTTCTCTTTTCTTCCATCTTCTTCTGACATGGATTCAAGGCCCTTCACCATCTTCACTGTCTCTGGAAAATTTAGCCAGAATGCATACCATTGCCCTCAATTCTAACAGCTATTTAATAACAAAAAAGTCTGCAAATGGCTGAAAAAAAATTTTAGTTGGTCTTTTTAAACACATGCACACTCATATATGTATGTATGTGTATATTTGTATATACATATATATTTCCCCCATTACATGTTAAAACAATTTTTAACATTTAAGTTTTGAGCTCCAAATTCTATCCCTTCCTCCCTCTTCCCCTTCCCTGTCCCTGAGACAGTAAGCAATTCAATATAGGATATACATGTGCAATCATGTAAAACATTTTCATAATTGTTATCTTGTACAAGTAGACTAGAAGAGAGAGAGAGAGAGAGAGAGAGAGAGAGAGAGAGAGAGAGAGAGA
>JAJPUD010000207.1:366751-426517 GCA_023553655.1 Myrmecobius fasciatus | reverse complement strand
TGTCTGTCTGTCTGTCTCTCTCTCTCATCTCTCTGTCTCTGTCTTTCTCTTTCTGTCTCTCTGGTCTCTCTGTCTCTGTCTTTTCCTCCCTCCCTCCTTCGTCTTCCACCCCTTCTTTCTCTCTCTCTCCCCCCTCTCTCTCCCCCTCTTTCCCTCCTTTCTTCTTCTTTCTTCCTCTACCTTCCTCCCTCTCTCCTTTTCTTTCCCTCTCTCCTTCCTTCTCTTCCTTCCTCCTTTCTTCTCTCCTTTTCTTTTTCTCTTCCCCCTGCTTCCCTCTTTCCCTCTTCCTCCCTCCCTCCCTCTCTCTCTCTCTTTCCCCCCCTCCTTCCCTCTCTCCCTCCTCACAGAATTGTAACCCCACCCATAGGGCAGCAGCCTTCACAGACCCTCAGGTGTGATCAGGTGCTGTAGTCACTAGCTGCCAAACCCTAGTAATCCATGTTCCCAGCATATGCCCATGGCCTTGGCCCTGACCAACAGCCAAGTGAGCATCCTACCATGGCCCACATGGAACAGAGTGAAGTGAAACTCATTTCAAAGTGGGTGGGACTCTCCCCAGACCACAGAGCTGAATCAGAAAACACTCGGCACTTCTGTAGACAACTTTTGTAGATCAAAGAATTGCTGAGTAACTAGCAAGCTCTAGCAAGCTCTCCTGAGCAGGAAGGGAGGATGTTTAAGAGGTACACAAAGCCCTGGTTTGCTTTCAATTTGCATGGAAAATATAGACCTTGTGCTCTGTGCCTTTGGGAAAAAGAGAGAGAGAGAGAGAGAGAGAGAGAGAGAGAGAGAGAGAGAGAGAGAGAGAGAGAGAGAGAGAGAGAGAGAGAGAGAGAGAGAGAGAGATTTGCCCTGAAGACAGAGTTTGAGATGTTTGGTAGCTGAACTATATTACGTTTCCTTTTTAATTACAATTTTCTGCACTGAGCCACAAGCAGAGCTTCTGTGATCATACACCCAGGAGGGTCTCGTTAACATAGTTTTAATGCCACAGATTTAAATGGGAGCTTATATTCTGGGCATAATTTGCTGCATGTTCCAACTTTAAACTGAGTGATTAATAGCTTTGCAGAGAGAAAGCTGAGCATTTTGGAACTGTGTTAGAATTCAGCCAAAGATGGCACTACCCCCCTTGAAACTGATACCTAAATAGACATTGCAAGGAAAGTCTTTAGAAAATCAGGTAGCTTGTCCAGAGTTCCTTCATTGGAATGTAATTTACTATTTATAATATTCTCTATTTCCTTTCTCTTAAAAATATTTTAACATTATTTTTTAAATTTCCTTTTAGAACAAGGTCATTAGACAAGCAGATTAAATACTTTTAATCTATTTCCTTTTAGAACAATGTTATTAGAAAATAGATCAGAAAATATCAAATACATAGCATATCTGAATTTTTTCAAGACCTTTAAGAATCTTTCATGACATAGCTATGGAAAAGATGGAAAGATATGGGCTAATGCAGAGTACCATTAAGTGGATCCAGATCTGATAGAATAACCAAACCAAAGAGTAGTCATTAGTAAATTAATATCTGCATGGAAGATGGTCTCCAAAAAGTCTGTCTTTGATCTTGAGCTATTCAGCATTTTCATCAATGATTTGGATGAATGCAAGGGAAGAATGCATCCTTTACTGGATTAGCAGTAAGGAACCACTTTAGAGTTTGGAGCAGAGAAATGACAATCAGCTCTATATCTAAGGGAGTAGTACAAAATGAAGGATTGGAAATGAAAAAAGGGGAGCCAAGAAGAACTGAAACAAGACTATTAAAAATAGGATTGGAATAGAAAGAATAAGGTATATTTAAGAAATGTTTTGGAGAATGAATTTTTTTCTGAAATTTAATATCAGAAATTTTATTGAGTTTTTTTGTTTGCTTTCAGCATTCACTTTTATAACATTTTAAGTTCCAATTTTTTCTCCCTTCCTTCTCTACCCCAAGATAGCAAGTAATTGAATATAAGTTTTACCCATACCATCATATTAAATAAATTCACATTAGTCATGTCGTAAAAGAAGAATCAAAACAAAAGGGAAAACCTCAAGGAAAAAAACGTACAAAAGTGAAAATGAGATGCTTCAAGAGAGTTATTAGTACTATTTAAATTATTGAGGTTATGGGTTGTTTTGTTTTTGTTTTTGTTTTTTCCCCTCCCAAACTACTTCTTTTTCCTGCTAGTTTTTCTTCCAAACAAATTCACTAGGTGGCAGTGAACAATGGGAGAAAAGATTCTACTGCTTAAGGGAATTCAAGCAAAGTACTTTGCTAGTACAGGGAATTGAACAGCATTGAAAAAGTCTATTCCTATTGTCACAGATGATGAGTGAAATTATTAGTCTAAGCTAAAATGCAGTTTGGGTTATTGTTTTGAAATTGGAATCTTAATCAAAACTTGAAGTATTGTATTCCTGAACTCCCATCTTAAGAATCATCAAATCCTCTCCTATGATAGTTTTCATCATCCCTACTCTGTTTACATAGAGTCATATTTATATCATTGACCACATCAGAGATTTTTTTTTTACTTTTTGTCAACACACCAGCTTGATCTTTTGATGACAATGGTAAACCAAACTATGTCAACATAATAGTTAGTAATACTTATTGCAATAGTCTTAGAATTCGTTCTGGGGTATCTAGGCTGCAATATTTACTTTCCAGTATGACTACTAGTTTCTCTTTGAAGACTAAAGCTGACCTCTTCTAGTGTCTCAGTTTAAGCACCTAGTAAAAAAAGGAAATTTTTATACCATCTCTTTTCCAACTCACTAATATTTGTTAAAAAGAAAAACATCAGGGGGCAGCTAAATGGTGCAGTGGATAGAGCACCAGCCCTGAAGTCAAGAGGACCTGAGTTCAAATCTGGTCTCAGATACTTAACATTCCCTAGCTGTGTGACCCTGGGCAAGTCACTTAACTTCAACTGCCTCAGCAAAAAAAAAAAAAAGAAAGAAAAAGAAAGAAAGAAAAAGAAAAAAACATCAGGATGCCAAAGAAGAAGGTGCTAATGCAATTTCACAAAGACTCTATCAAAACTGAACTAGTTTACTCTGTTATAAATGTACATTACTGAACCTCAGTTGTGCCCTCATTTTTATCTCTTTTCAACACTCACAACAGGGATAGTTTTCAACCTTTTATAGAAAATCTTTTTATATATACTGTATATATACAACCTTTTATATATACTGCAAACCTAATCTCACCATCAACTTCTTTACTCTTAGGGAATAATACCACTTCTTATTTTTTTATATATTTAAAGTTTGTTAATTAATTTTATGAGCACTTATCTCTTCCTTTTAATTCCCCCTGATTGAATAATAAAATAGGATAAGAAGATTCTCATAATAAATATGTATGATTTAACATATTCCCACATTGACCATGTCTAAAATTTGATGTCTCATTCTGCATTTTAAGTTTATCACTTTTATGGTAGAAAGTGTATATGGTGTGTTTCATTTTTGGTCCTCTGGATTCATTTGCCATTGCATTAGTCAGAAATCTAAGGTCTTTTAAAGCAATTTTTATTTGTGATGTGGTTATTGTGTAAATTGTTTTCTTCTCATTTTGCTCTATATTAAATCAGAGATATTCAGTTTGCTCTGAAACTGTTCATTTTGTCATTTCTTGGGGCACAAGAATATTTCATCACATCCCACAATTTGTTTAGCTATTTCCTAGTAGGTATTCATTGCATTCGTTTTCAGTTAATTGCTACAAAAAGAGTTGCTATAAATCTTTTCATACATATATGTCCTTTATTTATTTGGTCTTTTTAATGTATAGGCCTAGTAGTAATAAAGCTGGGTTAAATAGTATGCAGAGTTTAAATTTAGGTGAATAGTTTCAAATACTTTTCAGAATGACTATACTAAATCACAACTCTATCATAAACAGTTTATCAGTATAACTGTTTCTCATAGGCCTCCTAACATTTGGCATTTTCTTCCTTTTATCTTTACCAATAAAATGTAGGAGCTCTTTAATTTGCACTTCTGCAGTTGTTAGTTATTTTTAAATGTTATTGACAGTCTTCCTTTGACAGATGCTTATTTTTATTCTTTGACCATTTACCAGTTGGGAAATAGCTTTTATTCTTATCAACATGAATCAGTTCCTCATACATCTTGGATATAAAACTTTTATCAAAGAAGCTTGCCTCATAGATTTTTCGCCTACTTAACCTTAACACATCATTTTAACTGCATTAGATTTGTTTATATAAAAAATGAAAACTTTATATAATCAAAATTGTCCATTATATTTTCTGTGATCTTTTCTTTTATTTGGTAATAATCTCTTTTCCTAGTCATACCTCTAAAAAGTAATTTTGCCCCTTGCTTTCACACTTATAATGTCACTTTTCATGTTTAAGCTATGTTTATATTTGATGTTTATCCTGGAGTATGGTATGAGATATTGATCTATTTCTGCTCAACTATTTTCCAGTTTTTCCTGAAGTTTTTGTCAGACAGTGAAGCCTTATTCCAGTAACTGGGACTTGGATTTATCTAACACATTAATCTAACATGCTTAATTATTTCTACAAGTTATATACCTAATATATTCCAGTAATCATCTCTCTAATTTTTAAACAGTACCAAATCTTCTTAGTAATTATGGCTTTGTAGTATAGCCTGAAATCTAATCCAATGGACTCCTTCATGTCCTATTTTTCTTTGTTATTCTTGAGATTTTGACCTTTTGCTCTTCTCTTTGAATTATTTTTCTTTTTCTAGCTCTATAATATAATTCTTGAAAGTTTTATTGGTTTGGCATAGGATGTGTAATTTGTATAGTATTGTCATTTTATTATTTTGTATTTTCTTCCCCATGAGTAATTAATATTTTTTATCTATTTTAGTTATTTTGAATGGAATATCTCTTTCTAGTTCTTCTAGCTGGCTTTTATTAGAAATATACAAGAATATTGATGATTTATGTGAATTTATTTTATATCCTGCAATTTTGTCATCATAGAAGTAATTCTAAAAAGAAGGTTGAGCATGCACATGGATAAGTACGTGAGACAAATATTTGTCTGATGACAATCAATGACACCAGGAAGGTGTCTTGACTTGCAAGTGAATTAGATTTAAATAAGAAAGGGCTGTGCAAAGTCATCAGTCTCACTCTGTCCTCCAGAGTCATTTGGAGTCCAGTGGCAAGACATAGGTCAAGAAGACTAGCTATGGCCCTGGATATAATGGGAGGACTTGGGCTTTTTAAAGTCTTTCTCAAGCCTCATTTTGTCTGATGCAATGCCCATTCAGTAATTAAAGATAAGACAGGAACTGAGGGAAAAGATGGCTCAATTTGTCTTCACAAAAGAATCAGTCTGGGCGGGGAAGATCCTCAGAGTTTCTGACTAGAATAGAAACAAATGATAGTTACACTCACTGTGAGACATCAAAACCCAAACAATGAGCAGGTAAGGATTGGGTTGGGACTGATTATTGGCCAATCAGTGAAAAATCAGAGGGATTTGGCTTTAAAGGCTTAGTCAATAAAAGGATGGGAAGGCATTAGCAGCTAGAAGGACCAGAAAAGACCTTATGAAGAAGGTGGTACTTAAATCCCCTCTGTAGAGTTTATCTTTCTAAAATTCTGTCTTTCTCCTTCTTAGCTTCCCCCATCCTCCAAAACCCTGCAGCATTTTGTATTTTAGGGCACTTACCACATTCTACTTTGTACTGTCATTATTTGTAAGCTTGTATTAATCTCCCTTTCAGATGATAAGTTCTTTGAAGGAAGGACCATGTCTTTAAAGATCTTTTTTTTTAATCTTTTGCAATATTAGCATAGTATCTTTAATAGCAGGTGATCAATACTTATTAAATTGACCTGAATAAATTTAAAACACATTTTGTTTTGTAAGGAAGAAAATACCTATATTCAAGCCAATTCCAAAGGTAACAAATAGTGGCTTGAGAATATGTAATTTTGTGAGGCATCTTGTCTTGATGAATAGAGCACTAGACTTTATCAGGAAATCTAACTTTGTTTCCTATCTCAGAAACTGACCAAACCAATGACCCCAAGTCATTTAGCTTTTCTGAGACTTACTTTTCTCATTTGTAAAATGGATCTAATAATGATACCTATCTCACGGAGATATTGGGAGGCTCAAATGAAATGACATAATTAAAGAGCTTTGTAAACCTTAAAACATTATCTTAATGTCAGTTATTAACTTGAGATACAATTTACATTTATGAAGTACTTACAGTCAAAAATTTATTTATATGTTGTTCAGTATTGTCTGACTCCTTGTGACCCCATTTGGGTTTTTCTTAGCAAAGACACTGAAGTGGTTTGCCATTTCCTTCAAGTCATTTCACAGATGAGGAAACTGAGGCAAAGAGAGTCAATTCACTCCATTAGTAAGGGTCTGAGGCTAGATTTGAACTCAAGAAATTGAGTTCTGACTTCAGATCTCGCATTCTACCCATCCTACCATCTAGCTGCTCCCTTCTATGCACATTTCTTTAACTGATAAGACAACTTTGTTGGGTAACTCATGCAAATATTATCATCCCCTTTTTCCAGAGTGAGGAAACTGAATCTCAGAGAAGTTAAAGTGACCTTTAGTCAGCAAGTTAGTAGAACCAATCATAAAGACCAAGACTTCTGATTCCAAGGGCTCTTTCCACTTCATATATCAATTTAAGTGCATTGCCATATAAGCTTCCTTCCAAATGGGAGAATAATAAAGGGTTTGGGGTTTGCCTACTCATTTCCTTAATGGAATATAATTAAGACACATTTGTATATATTTTCAGGTTCAGAGTTGGAACAATCGATAATCAATCCATTACTTGCATCACAAACTAGTTGTCATTATTAACACAGTGCTCAAACATGACTTTTCAGTCAGATACAGCTGGCCCTACAACATAGAAAGCTGGCCACTGCTACTCTAACTTGTTCTTCTTAGTGAGGTATGGATTATTTCACTTCAATTCTACCTAAAACTCTCTTCATCAGTTACAGGGCTAATGGGTAAAGAAACCCTGCCATCATGGATTCCAGACAGATTTTTCATGTTTTCTTCTAATGGTAGTTATTCAGTTGTTTTCAGTCATTTCTAACTTTTTTACCCTATTTGGGGTTTTCTTGTCAGAAATACTGGAGTAGTTTTCCATTTTTTTTTCTCCAGCTCATTTTACAGATGAGGAAACTGAAGCAAACAGGATTAATTGACTTGCCCAGGGTCACACAACTAGCATGAGGCCAGATTTGAGCTCAAGATGATGAGTTGTCCTTGTTTAGCCCCAGTGATCCATCCATTCCATCATCTAGTTGCCCCTCTCCTTGCCTATACTTTTCCTTATGGGTCAGTTCACCAGGTTCACCATTAAATACCTCCTCTCTTCCCTTACCTGCTTGTCTCTAACTCTATGTCTCTTGCTTTAGTCTTTCTTATTATTCAGCATTGAGTGTCATGGTCTCTCATTACTCATCACTGGTTTATCTTCCTTATAAGAGCAAAGCTAACACCAGCTGCATGTTTGCAGTTATTTAAACAGTCTTTGGTCAAGTTATTTGACATCACTGAATCTTGTGATGTGAGGATAATAACAATGGTATTACCTTTCCCATAAGTCATCTGTGAGGATCAGATGAGGTAATATGACTTTGTAACCACACAATGCTATATAAATGTAAGCTTTCATTGTTTTTAGAACAAGTAATTCTCATACTAACTTCATTGTTTTCAAACAATAGTTTTTCAGAAACAGAACAGGTAGTAATTATTTTAATGGTGTGATAGAAATACTTATGCTAAAGGAATTTCCTGTCTGATAACTTTTATTGTTGATTTTAAAGTTAAAATTCTTTTATTATTTTATGAAATAAAAATGAACTGCATCTTCCCATCTTCCATAACATATACTACTTATCTGAATTATTTGGGGAATCATCCACCATTAGGAAAAAGGTTCACTTTCTTTGTCTCCCTCTTTTCTTATCTCTCCTTTCTCCTCTCACTGATTGTTTATGTCTCTATCCACTTCTTTCTATATCTGCTATTAGTCTCTTATCTCCTTGGGTTGTTTTTGTTTGTTTCTCTGTGTCTCTCTGTTTTTCTCAGTGGTTTCTTTGTCTCTCTGTCTCTGTCTCTCTCCTTCCCTCCCTCTCTCCTAACTCCCACCTTTCCTCCTCCCTCTCTCCCCTCCCCCCTTTCCTTTTCCATCCCTCCTTCCCTCTCTATCTCTCACACACCCTCTCTCTCCAATTTATTCTAATAAAGGAGGAAGCATGTTATTATGTCTTGAAATCTTAGAAGTCAGTTATTCTTGAGTTATTCTTCAACTAACCCATGTCCCATTTTCTCTTAGACCACTGTCAAAATTTGGAATTATTGCTTTCTCTTGTTCGAGGGAGAAATTTTGCAACTAATATCTCCTTTCTCTTCATTAGTCTTCAAGTCTTTATTTGTCTTCAAGACAAAGAAATGCTGGTATCCACTCATTAGAATTTATAAGCTTCTAAAATCACGTATTTTTTTCTGATGATCACAATATAAAATATGAAAAAATAAAATTATGAATATAAAGTATTTCATGGGAGTTAAGAATAAAATATTTCTATAGTACTTTAAAGATTACAAAGCACATTCTTCACAATGATCCAGTGAGGTAAAAATTAAAGGTATTATCCTCATTTTACTGATAAGAAAGCTGTGGCTCAGTTTAAAAACCTTCATAAAATAACAGGGTTAAGAGGATGTATAGAAAGCATCTTTTCCAACCCAGTTCAAGTACTCAAGTGAGCTTAGGAAAATTATGAACTTAGGAAAACTCCTTTACTTCCCAGGCTTTAGTTTCCTCAACTGTAAAATGAAAGTTGGGCTAGATAACCCTTTTAACCCTGTGATCTATATCAGAAAATGAATCCTCTCGATGTCATTCCCCATGACAGTAAGAATTTCTGCTTGAAGACCTGCAGTGATAAGGACCTCAGTACCTTTTAAGGCAGCTTATGATGCTTCTGGACAGCTTTAGTTTTTAGGAAGTTTTTCTTTAAATTAAGCCAGAAAATATCTTTTTTGATACCAAGAAAAATCAGTCTGATTTACCTTCTCTAGGACCATCCCTTAAATATATATTTGCAACTCCTATGCTCTTCCTAAAGAATTAAAACGTCTGGAGCAGCTAGATGGCACAATGATAAAGTACCTGCCCTAGAGTCAGGTAAACTAATACCTCTTAGCTGTGTGACCCTGGGCAAGTCCCTTGATCCCAATCACTTTGCCAAAAAAAAAGAAGAAGAATTAAAACATTCTCAGTTTTTCTCAACCAATTTTCATATGCCATGATGTTCAGCCTCCTTACCATGAACACACTACCAGTTGATCAATATCTTTCTTCAAATGTAATTCCTAGTACTAAAAGTAATATTTCAGGCATGTATGACCAGGGTAGAGGTCAGCAAGATCATTTCCTTCTTGTTCTGGACACTGTGCAGTTTAAAATCAAGTTTGCTTTTTTAATTTTTGTTCTGTTTTGACTTCCATGTCACGCTGATGATTTACCCTAAATTTGTAGTCCTCAAAAATCCTCAACAGCTAGACTTGGGGTCAGGAAGACCTGCAATGAAGATATTCTTAGCAGCTAATTTCCAGAGTTCCAGTAAAGATCAAGTTAGAAGACCATGTGAAGTATTTTAGCTATTATTATCAATGCTTCCTCTAGAATGAACACATTTCTCATTTAGAAAATTTGTGTTTTCCTATAGGACAAGTGGGTACCTTGAGAAATTTACAATCTAGAAACCATAAGCATCATTCATCTTTACAGTGTGGAAATAGAAGAGATGTTTTCTTTGAATGCAAAGAGTTCCCCAACATGCTCTGGTACAAAACAAAGTGCCATTTTCCTACCTTGATTACTGAAATAATAATATTCACTGCTGTATCCTCTGAGAATTTCATATTCAATTGACCTGTTCTTGTCAGTGAGAAAAGAATAGGTCAAATACTTATTTGAAGGATGGGTTTTGCAGGCATTTTTTTGTGTTGGTTTTTGTTTTTAGCAAGAAGGATTGGGTGCTACATAGTCTCTTTTTTTCTTCTGGTTCTGCAAGTATTTTATATAAGAGAGCTAACTAATCTCATCTAAAAAATGAATAGTTTTGTTCTCCCCACCAAGGCCAAGCTCTAGTATCCCCTTACAATATTTCTGTGAAGTAGAAATAGAGTCACTGTATTATGGCACTAGGTCACACTTCCCTACAGGGCTATTGAGCACTAGCCAGAAGCCTGTGAGTAACCTATAGTCCTTATACTTTAAGAATGGAAGGGAGTAGCAGTGACCTGCTACTCCCTGGAAACAATGGCCAGTGGCCTGGTCTCATGACTGGTCCATTGTGAAGTTGGTTCAACCCTTTGGAATGCATTGAGCATTTAGTTGAATCAGAATCTTTTACTACATCTTTAAGGTTGAATGTCAGGCATTTCCCCAGGAGAGAAAAGTTTCTAGTTCCTTTGGCTTTCTTTTAGGGGGGGGAGGGGGAAAGGGAGGGATAGAGAGAAAGACACAGAAAGAAAGAGACACACAGAGAGAGACAGAGACAGAGAGAGAGACAGAGAGAGGAGAGACAGAGAGAGGAGAGACAGAGACATAGAGAGAGACAGAGACAGAGAGAGACACAGAGAGAGGAGAGACAGAGAGAGGAGAGACAGAGACACAGAGAGAGAGAAAGAGACAGAGACACACAGAGAGAGAAAGACAGAGAAAGAGAGACACAGAGAGAGAGAGAGACAGAGACAGATAGAGATGCAGAGAGACAGAGACACCGAGAGAGAAAGAAAGTGAGTGATTAGGGGGAAGAGTGGGACAAGGAACAAGTATAGGAGGGAGTAGTGAGGTGGATGCTCCAGCTCTAGTAAGATGATCATTATGAAAGCCAAGAGGAACACTGATGCATCTGAGACTTTGTTGAAAACCCAGAAGGCATACATGGGAGAGGGGGAGAGTATCCCTGTTCCCAGCATGCCTATTTGTTTTTCCTAGAGCAGGTGATAGCATGTGATTGAGGGAGCCTGATTTCTCTGGGAACTGTGATGACAATCAGACTCCAGCACTGTGAATGGGAGCTGGTGTGGGTCAAGGTCCTAACCTGATAGAAAATGAATAGCAAGTAGAGTGAATGTCTGCCAAGAGAAAGTACAGAACATCCTCCCTGTGAAACTGGAGACTCCAGAGAACTATTCTAAGAGGCTGGTGGGAAAATAGACAAGAGAGAAAAATGTCTTTTGTGATAGTAAAATCAACTAGGAAAGTAAATGGCATATGAAAGTACAGGTGATATTTCAGGGTGAAAATCAGAGAGGGCTTAAAGTGTGCAGGGGATGGACAGGGAAATAGATAATACTTGTATCCAGAGTTAAAATGCAAAATTGTGAAAAATGAATGAAATATTCTAATTCTCTTACAATTGAGGGTTCACCTTCCAGCCTTTAACTATGGAATTCCCCCCAACTGACAGATAATATCATTTAGCAGCCAGTAACAAGTATTTTCCAAGTGCCTATGGGAAATATACCTATGTTTAGGGGTTCATATTAAAGAAAAGTTATGGAATCCCCAACCCCTACACATAAATGAAATCATTTATTAACCTTAGCTTTAAGGAAACCAGTGAGTAGAAACTGAGCCAATTGGTTGGACAATAAAGAAAACCAATCAAAGGACAATTTCTGAAGGCACAACAGGTATACATGAATAGGAGTTCAGGTTTTGGAAGATTTTCCTGTCTAGGTAGCATCTATACATATAGGTGTATTTGTATGTAATGTAATGAGAAATGTCCTAGTCAAAGGTAGCACACTAACCTCAAAGAATACTGACTTCATCAGTATGGTAAATCCTTCCTACTCACTTGAAAAATCTCCTTATCCAACATAAAGAATAATTCATAAATAAAACCCTCAATTAGTTGCCAATTTTTAAATTGTACATAATATAATATCAAAATTTTACATAAATTTTTTCTTTTTCAAAGTATTTTGAAAAGTTCATGTTTCTTGATATTTAGTTTCATAATGAAAACTGAAATTTTATAGTAAAAAAAAACATCACATGGGTGCATAGTCCATCCATTTGTTAGGCCCTGATCCTTCTTTTGATAATGTCTGACCCATCTTCATTTATTTCTTTGAGCATATACCACTTCTTGCTTTTTCAGTTTATCATTTATAATATATTATAGTCTATTTATACCCACCATGTAAATCTCTGTTGGTTTGAGGAAAACCTATAATTTCAATTCTTTAAAAATTGTAAAATTAAATACATAATAATAACATTCTTCTAGGGTATGTCTTAGATTCAATATAAATTTAGCTCAAACTCATACGACTTTTACACTGACAATGATAATTAATGTTTATACTCACTTCCACCAAAGTCTTACTCTAACTCTTACCCATCATTATATGAAAAGGAATCTGGTTATCAAAGGCCTTTTCACACAGGGTACAAATGTTGACTATCAAGTCAGAAAGCTTTCAAGTAATGGCAAAATGACGCATAGTATATCTATCATCCAAGGATCAGCCGATCTAATTTTTTACTAAATATTTGTTCCCTTTTCTTCCCTTCCCTTTCTTTCTCTTATTTCTGCTAAGATCTAGTGTAGGTATGTTTGGCCTATATCAGTACAGGAAGTATCTGTATTAATAACATTACAGATCCCTGAAATATTTGAAAATTAA
This sequence comes from Myrmecobius fasciatus, assembly GCA_023553655.1. Taxonomy (NCBI): domain Eukaryota; kingdom Metazoa; phylum Chordata; class Mammalia; order Dasyuromorphia; family Myrmecobiidae; genus Myrmecobius; species Myrmecobius fasciatus. The sequence goes on along the minus strand of JAJPUD010000207.1, from coordinate 413,783 downwards.
GGAAATTTATTGATGATTTTGGGGCAGTGCCAGACCTTAAATAACAAAGCATTCCATTTAACTGAGCATTTATAAACACTAGAAGGGCCAGGCACATTAACTCATGCAAAATTTTCTTGATCCTTTGAAATATACTTAAATTTTGTTTTTTCCTAGTGTTTTAAGTATCTACAATACATGAGGACAAGGATACATATATAAAAATGGGTAGATCCCTTGTGGATAATTTATGGAAGGATCCAAACAAGAGTCACACAAAATGAGATGATACGGATGGTTGGGTTTGGATCTCTGACATGAAAGGTGTAACTAGATTAGGGAGATCACAGATCCACTGAAACATAAGAGCAAAATTCACATTTACTAGCAAAATATATTTTGAGGAATAGATTTCATGTTCTCCACAGGCTGTGTATGTATACACACACACACACACACACACACACACACACACACACACACACCTGTGTTTGTAAGTGATGAAGGACCACTTTCAGAGAGACCTGATGATGAAAAACTTACTTGTATCATATAGAAGTTGAAACCAAAGTTTCTTTTTTAATAATTAATTTTTAATTAATAAGTTCACTTTTCTAATTAAAATGTTAGGGATCACATTTATATGCATTCAAAAAGAAATATAATGAAGATAAAGCAAATAATGGAGATAAGGTGATGGAACTGTAAGTCTTACAAAGCTTGAATTTCTGTCAATGGTTCTGATAAGAAGCCAGGTCCCTTTCCCATTGGGGTTTTCTGGCAACTAGTACATAAAATCTGTGAGAGGTATAACTTCATGGGAGAGGTACACCATTACATTGTAGATTTACAGAGTATGCTGGCAAATATTTAACAATCAGCCTTCTAGAATAAATTGTAACCTTTAAAAAAATTTTAATCTTCCTTATTTAAGTGTCTTCATCACTTTATTGACTAGGTAATCAATAAAAAAGTAAATCAAGTCTTAATTTGTAGAATTTACCAATCTCTGAGATATAAATACAATGAAAATGTTAAATTTAATTATGTAGGCTCAGATGAGCAAGTTCCAGCATACCCTTGCATTTCTTAGTCTTTCATGTGTGCCTTTATCAGAGTTTGGAGGACTTTGGGACTCAAAGATCATGAAAGGTTGACCAGATCATCATGGTATAAGCACAGGACAATACAATCATTTTAACTCTTGATTTTATAAAAACGTGTGGACCAGATTTGACTCCATAGTTTGTTGACCCTTATAATAGTGTTATATGGAATCAAGATGAGTTGGCTTCAGATCTTACCTCTTAACCTTTAACTTATATGACCCTAGGCAAATCACTTACCATCTCTAAAACTCAGCATTTTTTCTGTGACCTGAAGGGGTTAACTGTGACATATTCTAAATCCATGATTCTGTGATAGCCCCTAAGTCAGATCACTTTAATTCTGAACTTGCTTGAGTTCTCACACCTTCATATTGACAGGATCACAGACCATTTGTGTATATACATATTTGAATGAATATTCTGAATCTTGCTTGCATATCTCTAGTCATTGATCCAGCCCTGTGCTCCAAGCTGCTCATCACTGAATCTTGACCTATTGCTATGAATGCGTCATGGTCTTGTGCCTCTCCATGGCTCAAATTTCTTCCCATTCCAGTCCATCTTCCAGGCAGATGCTTAAGTAATCTTCCTAAAGGGCAGACTTGACTAATGCATCTGATTCTCCAACTCAGTAAAATTTAATGGCTCCCTATTTCTGAAAGATTCAAATTTTTAAAATACTCTAATTGGCTTTTAAAGTCCTTAAGAACTTGAGCCCTTTCTACCTTTCCATTTTTCTTACATTATTCCCTTCAGCATTCTCTGTATTTTTTTACTGAGGTTTTTTTTTTTTTTTTGGTCATTTCTCACACCTGGATTTCTCTCCCTACTTATTTCTATCTCTTTTAAGACTCAGTTCAAATCCTGCCTTCTGTTTCTATGTGTAATCCCACCTTTCATTACTACCTTTCTTTTGAAATTCATACATTGTGTATATATGTGTGTGTATGTATATGTATGTATGTATATGTATGTATATATGTATACATATACACATATGCATATATGTATTGTGCTATATGCATATGTATTTATACATTCCCATTTTAGGGATGAGGAAACTGAGACTGAGAGATTAAATAACTTTTGCAAACTCACACAGCTAGTGACTATCTGAGGAAGAATTGAAGTTCAGGTCTCCTTAACTACAAGTCTAACACTCTATTTACTAATAAGTCATATTACTTCCTCCTGAGATACAACCACCTCAATAGAAGGCATTAATAATTGCAACAGCCATATTTTGTATTTACTTTAAATTTTTCACTGATAGTGGAATATGATACTGACTATATTTCTTCTATTTTATTCTATCTTCATAACAACCTGGTAAAGCAGATAGGATATGCTATTGTCCAAAAATTTGTAGATGAGAAAATCTTAGAACAAATTAGTTAAATACATCGTCTAAAGTCATACCAGCAGTTAGTAGAGGAGACAATTCTGGCTACTGTTCAGACAGAGTGATTTCACCAAAATAATTGATTCCCACCTATTGGTCTCTTTGAGGATTGTTTGTAACTTGAAATTTGGCTGCATCAGAATAGTTGCATTTTAAAAAAGAATTTATTTCCCTCTTGTAGAAATCAGAGTAACTTTTCTATTCACTGCTCCAATCACTACCTCTCTATCTTGAGATTTACATGGTGCCTCCAACTATGGTATTGTCATATTCAGGAAGATCTCTTAGACAATCTAATTATCTAATCTAATGAGTTGAGAAATGTCTCATGGTCATTTTTTTGTTAGAGGTCTGGAGCATTTTCCTCTCACTATACACACAAGCAGAAAAGATTTTAAAGATTAGAAATAGTATTTCTGTACTGGATACTAAAAATGGTCTACTGTTAATACTCAAGAGCTTATTATTTTTTAAATGATAATTGCAATTATTCTGGCTGGAGGATGCCCATAAACTTAATGTAATTCGTTGCTTTTTAGGGGCATTTTTACAAAGTGAATAACCTCATATCAGAAGTATGGCATATTCTGATTCACATTTGTATTTCCTTGTATCTTTTGTATGCAACAATGACTCACTGAGAAAAAATGTTGGATTTGAAGCTTAGCTTTGACACTGATGAGATCTGTTATCATGGGTAGGTTATTCTTTCTGAGACTTGGTTTCTTAATCTATAAAATGGGGGAAATAATCTCTGATATGTTCTGAAGAAATTGTAAATTTTAAAACTATGTAAATAAGACATAAAATAAATTATTATTAATAAAATATGTACTTTAAGTATTTTTCCAATCATGGTTATAGATTTGTAATTATCCATTCATCTTCTCTCATCTATTCTCCTTTTTAATTGGAGGCAGGGAGGGGAGAGGGTTTTCTTGGATTAGCAGACACAGTCTGTAGCCATAGATCACATCAAAACTGATAAGATCTATCTCTGGCCTTCAGCTCTGCAAACAGTAAACCTTCCACCTCCATGCATTTCTATTTTTCACTCTGTTTCTATTTGGCAAATATATCTTAAATTGTATCCTCCAAATTTATGCTGGCATTAAGTTTTTATCTCTTTGGATCCAGTTCTTAAGAGTGATAATTTAGAAATCTGGCACATGATCAGGAAGGTAGCATGAATTGGTAAGAAAAGCAATGAAGTAAGCATTAGAACACTTGGGTTATCATCTTGGTCCTGCCATTAATTAGCTGTGTTTATCTTAGTTAAATTATTTAACCACTTTGGGCATCAATTTTCTCATCTATGAAATATGATTGCTGTACTGTATCTCTAAGACTACTTTCACTATTATTTGATTTTAGAAATACCCTGATAAAGAAAGTCATCTTTTCAGCAGGATTTTGGCAACCAATTCCTGACCCAGGAGGGGTGTCAGCCATTTTAGTTAGGCAACAGTGGAATGAGATAAAAACGAGACATCAATGAGGAACACTTACTGTTGTCCAAATTGCTTCTCCCTATGAATTTGGATGAGGGAAGAGTCCAGAATGAGAGAAGATATTAAAAGCTGGGTAGTTCCCTTCTTAGACTAATCCCTTGCACAAGAGCCAATACAAATGTCCACAGGCTTTAATAGGTAATGAAAAAAAAACGAAAAGGAAAATGGAGCAACATTTAAGCCTTCTGCTAGTGAAAAACCAAGAACAAAAACAAAGAATGAGGAAGAAGTAGCAGAAGGAGAAGGAAAATGCAATTTCGTTGGCAAATGAACCAAAGTCTCTACTGTGAGCCTCTTTAGAAGTGATGTGCTGGGGGAGCAGGAAAAATTTATAGATGGCATGTCTGTCTGGTAATAGATTTATTATTTCATGTTCTGCCATGGTGTGTTTAGGATGCTTCATAGCATAGGTAGGCACATATCTCTGCCTAAACACATGGCAAGACTGGCTCAGGAGTTCATGGGATCATATAATTGGAGACAGATGGGATCTCAGAGCCCTCTAGCCCAATCCTACCACTTTACAGTATAGAAAATAGGGGCTCAGATTTTAAGTGACTTGTACAGTAGAATTAATGTCATAATAAATGTCAGAAATAGAATGTCAGAATCTAAGAGATGCTTTATATCCCATTGCTGTTGGATGATAAGGTGAAGACTTAGATAAATGGGGTTTTTAAAAATACTTGAGGATGTTGGAATTTCTGATATATGAACAAAGCTGAAACTAATTGATGATTACACAAAGTTATTTTTAAATTAATGCTATATCCAACTAGCTAATTTTTAACTAGTTATCCAACATTGAAAAGTTGTCTCTAAGATTTTTCTCTATATAATAGTCTTCTCTTCTCTCATACTTCCCTTTATATCAAATGTTCAAGGTCCTCAGGCAAACAACATTGGTCAATAATTGAAATGCCAAGACCCTGAAGAATGAGTACAGGTTGAAGCCTCATGGGATTTGAGTTCAAATCCTAGGTCTGTTGTGTGTATCTTGGGCTTCACTTTCCTTATATGTAAAATAAAGGATTTGGATAAGATGGTTCGTCTAGCTGTAGGCCTATGATTCTTTAGAAGCAGGCTAATGAATGTAATAATAATTACAATAATTCTATTGTTTTTCCAATTCTAGAAAATATTTTTACCTGAAAGGTGAAATCTCCAAAGATAATAGTTCTCTATTTTTTAAAACTAGTTTTTTACAACTCACTTTAATTGGAAAATAATTATTAGGCATCTATTATGTGAAAGGTATTGGGGATATAAATAGAAAAAAAAAGAAATAATCTGTTCCCTCAAGGAGCCAATGAAAGAAGACCAGGACATTGAACACAAGTCAGGAAAAGCAGTGTCCCTTGGTCCCTAATTCTAGCAGGCCCCCAAAGCTGTCAGCCAGGGGAGACCTACTACAACCCTCTGCTTCCTTTGCAGCCATAGCTATTGAAGAGAAAAAAAAGTCACTGGTACAATTAAAAATTTCAAAATCAAAAACAGATATGGTTTTAAGAGTGGAAATGAAAGAAAATAAATTACCCTCTGACTTACCATAATACTCTACGGAATCATGTTAAATCAAAAAGCATGGCTGAATGTCTAAATGTTTCAAGCCCTGTGCTAAGTAAGGGTTGTTATTTGTCCATTTGCAAAGAGAACCAATGGCATCACATAGTGATGTCTTAACTTGCTCATGAATTGGATTTAAGAGAAGCAGAGTTGCACAGAGTCATCAGTCTCATACTCCAGAGTCATTCCAGAGCCCAGTGGCAGGACAAAGTTGGGATGATGGGCGATGGTCCAATATGCAGTGGATGACCTTGGTGCCTTTGATGCTTAATTATATCTGAACATTTCATAGCGCCTGCTTCTGTCCCTTTTATAAGTATTGGAACAAAATCTTCCCATGTTACCAGGGAAAGTCTTCGCATGCTTAAGGCAGACATGCCCCTAACTCACAGGTGGGTGGCCAGCTGCCTTCAATCTAATTTAGCCAATTACCCATACATATGTTTTGCAAATAAAAAGTTTTAATAAAAAAAAAATAAAAATTAAGGAAAAAAATCTAATTTAGACTGTCTACTGAAACAGTTTTTTCAGTCCCTCTCCCTTTCTTATCCATTTCCCCTTATCCCTTCCTTCTCCCTTTCCTTTCCCCTTTCTCCTCCTACTTCCTTATAGGATGAAACAAATTTTAATATTAAACTAAATATGTCTGATATTCCCTCTTTGAGACAAATCCAATGGGATTAAGGTTCACACAATGCTCAACTCTCTCCCTTCTTTCCCTCAATTATAATAGGTTGGGTTTTTTTTGTCTTTTTTTTGCCTCTTCATGTGATGTAATTTACCCTATTTGACTTCCCCTTCCCTCTTCTTGCAGTTCAATCCCTTTTACATTGTCTTTTTTGATATCATCACATTAAAGTTAACTTATACCTTCACCCTTTAAGTATACCCCTAACAAAGATACAGTTCTCAAGAATTATAAATATCATAATGTAGGAATGTAAACATTGTAAACTTTAAAACACATAGGTTTTTTTCTTCCCTTTTTACCTTCTTATGCTTCTCAAGTTCTATGTTTGAAGATCAAATTTTCTTTTCTTCATCAAAAATAGTTGATTTTTCCCTATTTCATTGAATGTCCATCTTTTCCTCTGAAAGATAATTACTTAGTTTTGCCAGATAGTTGATCTTTGGCTGCATTCAGCTCCTTCATCCTCTGGAATATCATATTTCAGGCTTCTTGATCCTTTAAAGAGGAAGCTGTTAGATTCTGGGTAATCTTGATTATGCCTCCTTGATATTGAAATTGTTTCTTTCTGGGTGCTTGCCATATTTTCTCTTTGATCTGATAATTCTGAAATTTAGCTACAATATTCATTGGAGTTTTCATTTTGGGGTCTCTTTCAGGAGGTGATCAATAGATTCTTTCAATCGTTATTTTACCCTCTGGTTCTAAAATATCAAAGCAGTTTTCTTTGGTGATTTCTTAAAAGATGTTGCACAGGCTTTTTTTTTATTGTGATTTTCAGATAGTCCAATAATTATTAAATTGTCTTTCCTAGATGTATTTTGCAATTCAGTTGTTTTCGAAGTAAGGTTTTTTTATTTTTTTATTTTTTTGGTTTTCTTTGACTGATTCTTGAAGTCTAATTGAATCATTCACTTCCAATAGTCCAATTCTCATTTTTAGTGAATTATTTTCTTCACTTAGCTTTTTACTTCCTTTTGCATTTGGCCAATTGTACTTTTAAAGGAATTGTTTTGTCCATTGGATTTTTTTTTTCATTTCACCAGTTTTATTTTTTAAGGAGATGTTCTCTTTTTCAATTTCACCATTTCTGTTTTTAAGGAGTTGCTCTCTTCAGTATTTTTTCCCATTTCACCAAATGTATTTTTAAGAAGTTATTTTCTTCAGTTAATTTCTGTGTATCCTTTTCCAAACTCTTCTGCAAAGCTCTCATTTCTTTCCCCCATTTTTCTTCTTACTCTCTTTTAAGATCCTTTTTGAATTCGTCCAAGAAAGCCTTTTGAGTTGGAGACCTGTTCATATCTCCCTTTGTGACTTCATCTGGAGATGATTTGCCTATAGTGTCCTTAGGGTTCAAGATATCTATAAGACATCCAGTATGGGTTGTTCAGTGCATACTTGGAAATGCAAGAGTGGAGGTCAGGAGAGAGATTGGGTAAATAGATTGGAGAATTATGTACACAGAGATGATAAGAAAATTTATGTGAACTGATGAGATTACCAAATGAAATAGTATATTAACATAAAGTATGTAGGGCCAGAACAGAGACCTGGAGGACACCCATGGTTAGTAGGTTATTGTCCTTCATTCTCAAAGAGGACTAAAATGACATCACTATGTTAGAGTGAAATTACAGTGTGTCTGACAGTAGCTGATAGAACTCCAAATACTCTGCCACAGCTCAGACACAAATAGTCCCCATAAGCATTTGGGGTGACTTCTCTAACTTGTACATCTCCCATTTCTTCTGAGCTAATTCAATTCTGCTTGCTTATACAGCACAGCCCCTTTTCTGATGAGGGCACGCCGTGCTGGGTGGTTCTGTTCCAGTGTCTCCCATGTCATACAATCAATTCTAAAGTTAAGAGAGACTTTGAGAGTGTCCTTGTGTCACTTTTTCTGACCACCTTCTGAGTGCTTACCATGTATGAGGTCTCCATAAAATAAGCTACATTTAGCATTTGAAGGATGTGATCAACCCAATGGAGTAGTGCTCTCTGCAGTAGAACTGGAATAGAGCACCAGCTCTGGAGTCAGGAGGACTTGTCCAGCCTCTGACAATTAACATTTACTAGCTGTGTGAGCCTGAGCAAGTCACTTAACCTCAATTACCTCTCAAAAACAAAGAAAAAATAAACCAAAAAGTAGATTCTACCTGAATAAATGAAGAATTAGGAATGATCGGATAGGTAGAATGAAACCTAGGGGAAGGACAATAACAGAAGGTAGTGATCAAAAATATGAAAAGCTAAAGAGAAGTCAAGAAGGATGATTGAGAAAATGTCATTAGATTTTGCATTTTAGAGATCATTAGTACTTTGGAGAGATCGGTGAAGAACCACTTGGGTTTCCCATCTACCCTGGAAATGAATCCTCCTGTATGTGATCTCTTCTAATCAAATGTCAGATCATTGAGAACAGGAACTGACTCATTTTTCTATCTCCAACCTCAGTACTTATCATAGGGCAAGTGCCTAATAAATGATATTTTATTTGCCCATTCCACTATTGTTGGGAGAAAACGAGTACACTGATAATTGAGTACAAAATGCATACAACATTATGCAGAGTAATTTCAAGGGGAAAAGACAAGGGATTGGAAGATCAGGAGACCTTAAAAATGAGTGAAGATTTGTCTGGGTGGGGGGTGGTTTTACTATGATATAGCTTGAAGACAGATGTACCAGAAATTCACTCAGAATCCTTTCATACTCTGAAAGTACATGATGAATAGCTTATAGCTAACCTCTATATTTGTGCCCTTCAACAGATGGAAGGAAGCACTATAGGCATCTAGGCACTTGAAACAACAATATTTATTCAGCCCTGTGCCAGGAGCAATAGTTAATCTCTATCTGGTCTGGACCACTGATGCTAGATAAAGTACCTGAATGAATGTGAGTTCATGACAGCTTTTTCCCCCCTTTCTTGAGCAGACCCATTTTGGGGTGTTCAGTGTTCAAGAGCTTTTATTAATATATCAGACAGCCTTTGTTGATTTCACCTTCTTCAGGACCCGTTTTTGAATCTCACCACGCTCAGGTGCAGCTGCTTTCCACTTTCAATAACCTTCCATCTATTTTTAATATATCTTGTAAGGAAGCAGCTGAAGTCAGGAGGACCTGAGTTCAAATGTGGCCTCAGACATTTGAACCTACTAGCTGTATGATCCTGACAAGTCACTTAACCCCAATTGCCTCACCAAATAAATAAATTCTTTATCTTGAATGTACCTAGTTAAATACATATCTTCTTCTCTATTACTATCTGTTCTCTTTGATTTTTGCCTTACCCTCAGCACTTAGTTTCTGGCATTTAGAAAGTATTTGATAATTGCTTGTTGATTGATTGACTGACTGACTATGCATAGTGTCTAGTAACTACTAGGCATTTTATAAATGCTTGTTGAATTTTAGAATTAGGAAGCCTAGAAGGTGAACTGAGCCCATATTCACAGAGAGGGTTCAATCCATTCCTGGATCATGAGACAAGTACCATGAGGGATGGGGAAGTGGGAAGGATGATTATTCCACTCTGTTCCATAAAGATCAAGTTACATTCACCTAGGGTGATAAATGCCTCATTACCAGCTGGTACCATTTGGCTAGCTTTACAGGTAAAGAAAATAAATTTGCCATGAAGCAATAGAACTCTAAAGGAGCATTTTCTAGAACTAGAAAAGAGTTGATTGGATGGGTTAGAGTTTCCTCATTTCAGTTATATTGGGGTGCCCTGATGTTACCCTGCTTGAAAACTGGAAAAGGAATAAGGTGATCTTTCCAGAGACCTGAAGATTCAATAAAATAACAGGGATAAAACATCAAAGGCTGTTTTTGGATCATCTCTTCAGTCATACTGGTTCACACCAAGCAGACAGCAAGGGTATGGAGGTCTGCTATTGTCTAGATAGGGGCTGCTATTCATTAAGATTATGCATAGAAATGGTGCCTGTGATGAGATGCCGTCTGCCACAGAACTCAAATGACAGGGGTCATTAATTCTTGCAACCGGGATAATCACCAGGTGGATTGAGGATAAAATTACTCACCCTGATGCAATATTTTGCACAATTAGTTTGATTTTATAAGGCTTTTTTCTCCTTTCCTCATCACCCCACATTCACCCTATTGCTACTATTTAAAAAATAGAGACCTGCTAATAGAATAAGTAGAATAAGTAAGACGGTGTTTAGACTAAAGTGGCTTTTGTACAACAGTGGGAAAAGTTCTCAGTAATTTTGATTTTGTGGACAGCAACAATCAACAAGCATTTATTAGGAATTTACCATGTACTAGGCCCTGTCCTATGAGCTGCACATAGAAAGGCAAAAATAGTCTCTGCCCTCAAGGAGTTTATATTCCAATGAACAATTGATTAAATCTTTCAGAATAAATTATTTAATAGATATACAAATGGGAAGAATAGAACAAAAATGGCTCACAAGGAAGAACACACATTGTCCAATAAAAAATAGAAAAACGTAAATTGATATTTCAGGGTTAAAAAAATTCATTCCCTAATTACAAAATCACTATTTTTGGTTGTAGGATAATCCAGATGGATTCCTTTGGGGCATAGAAAATGAAGGATGCAATGTTAGATCTAGGAAAAATAGGTTGACACTAAAGTGAATAAAAGGCTTTCAATTTCTCCTCTATCTTTTGGGGTTTGTGACAGATTAAAGATAAAACATTTGATTTCACTAGATTTTCATATTTTTAATCCAATTTTATTTTTATTTCCAAATTTTCTCAATCCCATCTTCCCCTCCTTCACCCATTGAGAAATAAGAAGTCATTATAAATATGTATTGGTAAGCAAAATATTTTCATATTAGAGGAAGGGAGGAAGAAAAGAAAGAAAAATGGGAAGGAAGAAAAGAAAGAAGAATTGGAAGGAAGAAAAGAAAGGAAGAAGGAAGGAAGGAAGGAAGGAAGGAAGGAAGGAAGGAAGGAAGGAAGGAAGGAAGGAAGGAAAGAAGGAAGGAAGGAAGGAAGGAAGGAAGGAAGGAAGGAAGGAAGAGGAGGGAAGGAGAGAAGGAAGGGAGATAGAGAGGGAGGTACATAGTAAGCTCTTTAACTTTTGATTAAAAGGTCCAAGGCATCCTCCACATCTCCCCCCAGGCCTCCACTCCCCCGAGGCCCATCTTCTGGCTACCTCTATATAAATCACAAACAAGCATAATAAACTAATTCCTGGGGAAAAATTAAGCAAAGGAAGATGAGGAGGCTCAGACAGTGGCCAAAAAGGACTATTCTGTATTAGCTGTGCTTCATCACATGCTGCTGATTAAATTGATGTTCAGAATTGAATGAAGAATTTCAGTTTCTTTAGGTTCATTAGGCATGGATTGTCAATGTATTAATCCCTGTGAGCATTGGAACAGGACTCAGAAATCCTTTTGTTCTACATAGGATTTTATGTTCTACAGATTTGCTGTGAAGCCATTTCTACTGTTTTATTTGGTTTATTGTGGCCGTGGCTACTAACAATTATTCAGTGGTTTGTTATCCAGCTTAGTGATTATCTAGGTCTCTTGTTGCTCCCTTTGCTGCTTCCCTCCCACCCCCTACCCCTGTCTTTTTTGGTCATTTCTTTGGTCTTCCTTTCATGGGAGAGAAGCAAAAGAAAAGGTGAAACTCAACTCAGTAAGCATTTATTAAGTACTCCACTCTTGGGAATCATAGCTTCCCTCAAAGATCAGATTAATTGCCACCTTCTTCATAGAGGTCTCTCCTGATTTTCTATTCTCTAGACCTGCCTACACCATTCCCCATAAAATTATTTTGTATTTTTCTGTATACATGTTTACCACACACATATCCCCAAAATTTTAGATTATAAAATTCATACAGGTAGAAACTGTTTCATTTTTTGTTGTTGTCTTCCCAGCGTTAGTAGTAATGTACTTTTACATAACACACATCTCACACACACACCTCATTGAACTGAATTAAATGTTTCTCTAAACTGAATTTTGTGGTCATTTAACCTGATTCAGACTAGAGTTGCCTTTTTCTCTTTTTTTCCTCCTTGGATAGGAATCACTATGATTCCACTGGTTTAGAGACTCTCAGGTAAGGAAATTTCTACACCTAATGAAGATTTTTGTCTTCTCTGCATCTAAGAGTCTTAAAAGTTTGCCTAGACTGGAGAAGTTAAGTGACTTAAGCCTAAAACCACTGGGGTTGGTATGTGAGTCAAAGGCAAAAGTTAATGGCTTCAAAGCAGGATTTCTCTTCTCTTTGCAAAGCTTTTCTACTCCTCAGCTCCATAGCCCCAGGTGATTTAAAGCTGACTCTTATTTTAGAAAAAAAGGTTTTCTCTAGCCTAGAGATTGTGGGCTTATTACTTAACCGCTCTGTATTTTAGTTTTCTCATGTGAGAAAAGGGTTAAAGGGATAATACCAGCATTGTTTGTTTCATAGGAATTTTGTTAGGATTCATTAAATATCAAAATTGGAAGGAACCTCAGAGATAATCTAGTCCAATACCATCAGTACCAAAAACATTGATGATGAATTCCATCTATAGCATCTCTAATAATTGGCCATTCATCATTGATGAAGAACTTGATACCTACCAAGGTAAAGCATTCTATTTTTGCCAAGTTCAGATTGTAAGGGAGTTCTATAAACTGAGCCAAAATCTAATATCTCCCTCAAGAACTAATCAGAATAAGTATAATCCATCTTCTTTGGGATCATTTTTTGAATGTTTGAAGACATGTGAAATAATGTCTGGAAAAGTAATTTGTAAACTATACAGAGCTATAGTCAATTCTGTCACCAGAGGAAGTGATAGGCTGAAGAGGGAAAAAAACCTAAGAAGAATCTATATTAGATTCACAAATTACACAGAACTACCTAGTGTGATTTTTTGATTCCCTGAAACATCGGTGATTTAGTTTTGAAATCTGAGATTTCAACCTTTTAGTCATGTTTCTATTCTTTGTAGCACAAGTAAATACTCTCCTTTGGGCCCCTAATTCCAATTGATTACTTTTCTCATACTAGTGGCTATATGACCCTGAACAGGTCATTTAACTTCTCAGTGTTCCAGACAATACCCTAAGGCTTTAAGTTGCAAAACTCAGCAATTCCATTAATTGAACTCCATTAGATTGTTAGCTCCTTGAGGACAGAGATTGTTTTTTACCTTTCTTTATATCCCCCCCCAGCCTTAGCTGGTATATATACTAAGTGCTTTATAAATGTTTATTGATGCACCTACTGATTTTCTTCATTAGGAGTTTCCTTACTAGCAGTTGCCTATACAAATGAAATCAGAGGTTCAGACTCTTCCTCTTTCCCCAAAATGACAATAGACAACATTCCCTCCGAAGGAAGACATTTGTATTTTTATAGGACATCTCTGGAAATAATATCTTAACTCAATGGGATGAACCAATAATTTTATGTCTGATCTTGGCAAGCAATTTAACCTTGTTACATCATTTGTAAAATGAGTTATTTGAGCTAGATGATTCATAAAATCCCTGTTGGTTCTAAAATTCTATGAGTCTATGGGTCTAGGGCTCTCGATAGTATTTTAGATGTCATGTATAGTTGATTGAGAGAGAATTTTTTGGATTAGGAGTGGAATATGTCTTTCCTATGTTTTAAATCTTATACTCTATAGATGAAGTCAGCCTTTCTTATAAGCTTAACCTTTTCAAAAATACTCAAAATAAGGTCTGGTGGTATAAAATGAGTCGCACTGGCTAAAAGCTTGAGTCTAAAAATCCTATATCCTATACATCATCATAAATTTGGCTAATATTCCAAATTGCTTCTCTTTTTTACTTCTTTCCCTTCTGCTTCTGCTCCTTTACCATTATCTCTTCCTCTGTTACCTCATTTTACCTAGCTACCTTCTTTTCTCCTCCCTGTCCATTTCCTACCCAGAATGCAGGACTCCTAGCTCTATCAATGTTTCTTCTGACAAAATTGATCTTATTGGGAATTGCATAGTTCAAAGGGAGGAAAAAAGTTATTTTCCACAAGTAAATGTCATTATTCGAAATATCTTGGATATCTGTATCACCTCATTTTTAAAGGATGAATATGTAGCAATCTGAGACAGTGATGGAATCTCAGTGGGGAAGGAACACAACTAGACTACTGGCATGATTTCCTCTGTTCTTTAAAATAAAATCCCTCCCCTTTCCCAAAATAGCTGATAAATAGCTCTTTGTACTGAGGATGCTCTTGCTGCTGCTGTTAACAATGCTGAAAATTAGACTGTGTATTTTAAACTGTGAAGAGAAAATCTGGGTATTTGGAGAAAGGGAATACAGATAAAGACTTTTTTTAATTTACAGAGAATTAAAATGGAAAGTGGGAATGAGCTTTCTGAAAGCCCTCTGACTTATGAAAAAAGCATAGTTATATGTCATTCATGGCCAAGGATGGAAGATGCCCTCTTTTCACTAGGTATAGAGCAGGTTTGTGTCTTAGGGGATCCTGACCCCAAAGTAAAGGGATCAAGCTTCTTTTGGACTCTGCCTCACTGTGGCCCCAGCTGAGATGAAAACAGATACAAGGGTTGGTGAATGGGACACAGGATTTAGAGTCAGGAAGCCCTGAATTTGAATTTTATCTCAAACTTTTTGGGCAAGATTGTAAAATCTTGACCTCAATTTCCTCATCTGTAAAATAGGGATGATAAGATTGCCCACCTCATGTGATTGTATTGATAATCAAATGAGATATTATATGTAAATGCATTATATAAATATACTAGTTGCTATTAAAATCTCTTTGGTATGGCTCAAGTCTAGCCTTACCTTAAAGGTTTAATTAACACACACATCCCTTCTAGAAGAGTTATTTTTATTTTTATTGATGCACCTACTGCATATACAAAGTAGGAAATAACAGGTACAAAGTAACTATTTATTTCCTTTACCACAAAATAAATGCTTAAAACACACACAACCCATAAGCAGACATCAATAAAAATATAAGGTGAATGGTACTTTTAAGGTACTTGTTTCTTTGTATATAGATATATTATTAGGCAAAAAGGACAGAAAAGGGGTGTTGATATGAGAAAAGCACCTTGAGACAATTCTGAGAATTTGGAAAAAAAACTCCTCCTCAAAAAACTGTTACTGAAAGGACCTGTCTGAAAGTAGCTCCAAGGCACAAACCTGTTGGTGATTTTTCAGGATTTTGAAGAATAAATCTGAGAAATTAAAAATCACAGAACTGTTTGGGGACCATGGGAAAATCATTTATTGTTTGTGCTATGTGTGATAGAAATATGTACATTGGGTTTTTTTTAATGAATTAAAGATCCTCCTCAAAAGATGAGTCCTGATTTGAAGCACAAGAAGTCAGATATGACCAAATAAAAGATAAGAAATCAAAGATCCAGGGAATGAGAAGACAACTCAGGCACCTGAAGAGAGAAGCATATGGCAGAGCTCTTCCCCTGCTGCTTTCACCAAGCAGAATACAGAACAGTAGATTTGAGCAGCTGAGAGAGCCCACCAAAACATTGGCTCTGCAACTGATTTTTTCTGAATGAAGGAAAAAGTGTTTAACGGTGTCATGAGCGATGGAGAGCAGGCAGCATGAGGGCTGAGAACAGCCATCAGATTTGGCAACGAAGAGATTTCTGACAATTTAGGGGACAGCATCCCCAACTAAAGTATGGGATGAACTCTCAAGTCAAATGACAAAAGGTTAAAAAGTGAATGAAAGGTGGTGGGGAAGCAACAAATATAAAAAAGTATTTTTCCAGGCATTTGGGTGAAAAAGAAGAGATAAAGAATTATCACTTGAAACTGTGTTAGCATCTAGTAAGGATTTTTTAAAGGATGGATGATATTTGGATATGTTTGTAGGCAGCAGAAAAGGAACAAATAAATTGGGAAATATCGAAAAATTAGAAGGTGTGATGATTATGGTGGTAAACTGATCTAAAAGTCAGGAGCATGATCAAAGGTATTTGTAGAGTGGTTGACCTTCTCAGGGAGATGGGGCACCCCTTCATCAGGGATTAAAGTAATAAAAGGCAGAATTGGGACTGTGTCAAGGATTTATGATAAATAGAGAAAGGGAGAAGAGGGAGCTCATAATGAATGGTCTCTATTTCTAGTAAATTATAAAGCAAGTTCTCTATGGGGTGGGTAGCATGGGAGACTAAAGGAAGGCAGAGAAAATTTGGAACAGCCACTCTAGGAGTAGGATAGAGAATGAATTAGAGAAGTATCAAAGGATCACCTTGCTGTAGTGAGAGTCCAGATTAAATTAAATAATGTTGATTTATAGCAGACTCACTCAACATGACTGTGCAACTTTCTCCAGCTTTTTTCAGCAACAAAAGTAAGAGTAAATGAGGTAAATAGTGGTAGTAATTTTGTATTTGTTTTGAGGGGGATTATGAGCAGAGGATAGCTTAAAGTTAAACTGTTTTAATTAAAAGGTCAAGATTGAAAAGGGGGAAAGTGAATCCACAGCAAAATTATGGCCTAATAATAATTCCTTACAGATGGGAAGATTGAAGAAAATAGTAAAACATAGGTATAGGAGGAGCAGAAATAGATGGAATGATTTTTTGTTTTTCAATCATTTCCAATTATATCTGACTTTTCATAATCCCATTTGAGGTTTTCTTGACAAAGATACTGAGATGGTTTGCCATTTCCTTCTCCAATTCATTTTTATAGATGAGGAAACTGAGGCCAAAAGGGTTAAGTGACTTTCTCAAGATCACACAACTAGTAAGTGTCTGAGACTGGATTTGAACTCAAGAAGATGTCCTCCTGTCTCCCAGCCTGACATTATCCACTGCCACCTAGACACCCTGAGACAGAATAATAGGAAGTCATATTTGGGTAAAGTAATTCTTAGTATCTTTAATTGTAAGAGTGGAACAAATGTAGATGATAGCAAAAACAAGAGTGTTACCATCCCCTGTATCCTGAAAGGAGGAATAGATAATGGGAGTAGAATAAATTAAGCAGTGGGAAGTCCAGTGTGGTATGGGGGAATATCAATATGCATATTGAAGTTCTCTGGAGAAGTTGAGGTAATAAAGGAAACTAGTAAAAGAGAAAATATACAACACATGCCAAAATAATATAATAATAATAATAGCTTTTATAAAATAAATTAAGATATACAAAGTACTTAATACATATTAATTCATTTGATCCTCCCAATAACCCTGTAAGGGGGGTGCTGTTATTATCCCCATTTTTCAAATGAGAGATGTTAAGTGACTTTCCCAGGTTTACATAGCTAGTAAATGTCCAAGGCAGGAGTGAACTCAGCTCTTCTTGATTCCACATCCTAGACTCATCAACATCCAACATCCAACACTAGAAAGAAGCGGAGTTGATTCAGAGATCATAAATGAGAAAGCTGAGCACAGAAAACTGAGTTTAGGGAATAGGCTAAGGAAACACTCAGAGGAAAGGAAAAACACATATCCGGTACTAATCATGATTCTAGGACTTAGTCCCAGCTCAAACAATTCTCTGCCCTTGAAAAATGTATTTTCTTCCTTTTCTACTAGAGTGCTTCTGGGTAGTCTTCTCCACCATTTTGCTGGTTTTCCACTAAATTTTAGCTGCTAAATAACCTCTTCCCTGAAGGGGAATGATCAAAGTCTTTTTTAGGTTAGCCCTAACCTCAGGACTATTTTGGCTCTTCAGTGGGTCAGACCCCAGGCTGCGATTAACCTCTCTGAAGTGCAAACACCTCTGGGCTAGTTCTGCAGAAACATTAAGTGGGGATCCCTCGGGGTGGCTGGTTGGGCTTTAGCCTCTGCAGGAACCACAGACATTTTCACCTCCCGGACTATTTGCTGAATGGGGGTTTGAGTCCTGAGAGAACCTTGGCCTGTTAGGAAAGCCAGACCCAGCTGTGCTGGTGAGACACAGCCAGGGTCAAGCACTGGTGAGTGCAGAAGCAGGGGGGCAGGAGCAGTACTGGCTGTGGGCACTTGCAAGAGGGTGGAGATCGTGGTTTGGGTTCCTGGACAGAGGGGGGAGTTGAAGGGAAGCTTGAGGCACCATCCCTCTACCCTATGATTAGAGGTCCTTACATTAATATTTCCTATTTTTAAAATGAACCAGCAAAGAAGAAAGAACCCCATCTTTGAAATGGGAACAGGGAAGATCAGGATTCATCTTCAATGGAGGACACTTTCTAAAAGAAAAAAGTTTCTACCCCAAAGAGTAATGTGAAATGGCTCCCTACCCAGACAGAATTTATAGAATTCAAAAAAGAATTCAAAAATCAAATGAGAGACACTGAGGAAAAAATAAAGAAAAAATTAAAACCATCCAAGAAAAACAAAATTATGAATAAAAAGTATGAATTAGAAAACAGTCTCAAACATGCAAATAATTCTTTGAAAATTACAATCAGGTAAGGGGGAGCCAGTGAAGCTATGAGAGACCAAGAAATAACAAAACAGATTATAAAGAAGAATGAGAAAATAGAACAGAATGTGAAACATTTCATTAGAAAAACAACAAATCTAGAGAATAGATGAAGAAGAGAAAAGATAAGAATAATTGAACTATCAGAAAGTTGTGACCAAAAAGAAAACTTGATACAATAATGCATGAAATAATCCAAGAATATTGGCCTGGGATGATAAAATATGAGAGGAAAGTAAAAAAAGAAAAAATTCACCAATCACCACCTTAAAGAGATCCTTTCTGGACAACACATGGGGATATTATTGCCAAATTTTTAAAACCCCCAGATCAAAGAAAAAATTTTGCAAGAAACAAGAAAAAAAAATTCAAATATACTGGAGCTACAATTAGAATTGTACAAGACTTAGCAGCAGCTACAATAAAAAGCCGCAGGTCTTGGAATCATATCTACAGACAAGCAAAAGAACTAGGCCTGGGGCCAAGAATATCATATCCAGCAAAATGATCTATAATTTTCAATAAAAAAAAAACAGACATTCAACGAACTTGCAGATTTTCAGGACTTTGTATCAACCAAACCTGAACTTAGCAAGAAATTTAGCATATTAGAGCCAGTATTAAAGAGGATAAAGGAACTCAATATGAACAAGCAGTTTAAACATGGGCAAATAGAGAAATAATAGACACAGAGGCATTAGAAGGAGGAAGAGGACTTGAAGTTCTGAAACCTACTCACATTGGGAATAGGTTCAATAGGCAACACTACATATATACCATGAAGGATATAGCACTCTCCAAAATCTATAAAGAAATAAGGGGGAAGGGATAGGTGGATGAGGAAGTAAAGGGTGAGAGAAGAAATCAAGGGAGGTATTCCTGGGTGGGGGGAGATTTAAGTAATAGCAAAACAAGTTATGGAGCAGAATTTAATGAGTCAGCAGAGATAGGAAAGACATGTGTGTATCTGGAGTATGTGTATATGTATGCATGTATATATCTACATATGTATACATAAATATGTTTTAACTATAGCTTGCTTGGGGATGGGAGAGATGAAAGGGGGAAAAAGTAAAAAAAGGTGTGCAGCAGAGAACAAAAGAACAATTTATAAGGAAGTAAAGAAAAGATGGACACTCATGAATATAATTTCTTCTACTAATATATATTATATATGTATATACATATACATGTGTGTATATATGTATATATGCTTTCTTAAATTGGTATTTGTTGTCACATCCTTTGAATCCTCCCTGATGTTCTGCTGAACACATGATAATATTCTCTTTTGCTTTGTTTCTCACATTTGCTAGCTGTGTGATCTTAGGCAATCACTTAACCTTGTGTGCCTCAGTTTCCTTATCTGTAAAATGCACTGGAGAAGGAAATGGCAAATTGCTCCAGTATCTTTGCTGAGAAAACCCCAAAAGGGGTCATGAAGAACTGCACATGACTAAACAACAACAAGCTTCATAGATTTAAATATGGAGAAAATATCAGCATCTGTAGATAAACAAATAGGTTAAGGAAAGTTAAATGTACTCCCCAAAATCACAGAAGTAGGAAACTTCAGAGAAAGGATTTGAATTCAGATCTTCTGACTACAGACATAATATTCTTTCTTTGGTAATAAACTGCCAGTTTTCTCTCGAATCTGGAAACTTTGCCAGCTTTGTTTTTCTTTCTAAAATGATATTCCTCTGAAGTAATTTTTTACCTTTTTCATTTTTCAATATGTATTTTTCAAATTTTTTCAAAAGGTAAAAAATTCTATGTCAAAGAAATAATAAATAATGAATGTTTAAAGTATTTTTAACCTTTTCAAAAGCATTTTTAACGTGTTCCTTATATGTTTTGCATAACTTCACAGATACAATTGTTATATTGCTTGCCTTTTCACTGTGTGGGAGAAAGACTAAAGGAAGGAAGAGAATTTGGAACTCCAGATTTAAAAAAAATTAATGTTAAATAAATAAGCAATAATTATTTTAAAAGAAGAGAGAAAGGAAAGAAGGGAGGGAGGGAGGAAAGAAGGAAGGCAGGAAGGCAGGAAGGAAGGCAGGAAGGAAGGAAGGAAGGCAGGCAGGCAGGAAGGAAGGAAGGAAGGAAGGAAGGAAGGAAGGAAGGAAGGAAGGTAGGAAAGAAGAAAGGAAAGAAAGAAAGAAAGAAGGAGAAGAAAAAAAGAATTTTTTCCTCAAAAAACAAGTTTGATTCTTTACCCAGGTTTCCTTGTGTGTTTAAGAAACTTAGAGGAGAAGATGTATGATTGGTGAATTTAACCATTCCAGCTTAGAAAGCAGAATCCACATAGAGACCTGTTACAGTGAACTCTGGATACAGGTCAAGTACATCAGATAGACTTTCCCTTCAGTGGTTTTAAGTTACAGACCTGATTTATGTTTTTTTTCTCAGGGAGAGTTGGTTTCCGTTCTGAATATAGCTTGCAGTCATCAGCAGAGTCTGCTAGATTTTGGACATGTCCTTTTTTTGACTGGTTTCAGTTAAACCAACCTGGAAAACCACACATACTCAGTGTTTCCAAGCATGGAGCATGGAAAGTCCAATCAGATTGGTAGGTTAGCACAAGCTGCCATCCAGGGATCTCAGTGCTTTCTCCGGGAAGAGTAACTCAAACTGGTGCATGCTGGGTTTGCTTCTTTTCCCTGCAGAATAATTACCACAGAGTACAAGGTACAGATTTTGTCTTGAAATCAAAGAAGGTGAATGAAACTGGCTCCAGCAATCAATCTCCAAGTTCAATGACTCCCATCCCCCTACACATTCTTCTCCCTCTATCACTCTGACTCTGTGTTAGATTGGGAATTAACAGAAAGACAAGAAAAGGAGGTAGTACAAAATGAATGTCCATTTTAAAAAGCTTGATCTGCAGGGTTCAGTGACCTCATTTCTATTTGAGTTTGACATTACAGCATTACAATAGTTATATACCTTTATATTTTGCAACCTTTATAGAGAAGTATAGCAGGGTGAGTATTTAACTTTTGGAAATGAATCCTTATTTTTTTTTAAATATTTTTTCTAATCCTTACCTCACCTCCTAAAAAATGTGTTAATATATGCTATTATAATTTATATTATATAACTATATATTATATATTATAGTATAATATATGCTAAAGATGGATCATTTCAATAAAACTAGTTATTCACTTTTGAGATTACTCATGTATATTCTGGTTTCAAATTCTTATTGATCATGGCATCTACTCTCCTTTAAAGTTATTGGTATAAATGGAAAAATAAAATAAAATAAAAGAAGCTTGAACCCTCTCTGCAATTGGTGGGAAATTGAGTTTTTTTAGATTGTGGGTACAAACAATTCTCTGTTATTCTATAGCCAGTGATACAGTCTATGGATTAAAATTCAACTTTCAGAGAAGAGACCTCAACTTTCCGACTTGTAAATTGTGTTGTTCCCTAGCAATTTGTAGGTTACAGGGCTTCTTCACATGCATTATCTTATTTTATCTTTGTAATACCCCTGTGACTTAATTATAATTAGTCATCATTTGGGGATTTTGTCCAGACTTGTAGCTTCAGGGTTGTGAATTGTTTTCAGGAATGGAAATTCCTTTCCTGAATACCGATTGCAACTGTTGGGAAAGATTGAAGTCAAAAGGAAAAGGGGACAGAAGATTAGGAGACTAATAGAAACAATAAACATGAACTTGGATAGACTTTGAGAGATAGTAAGGGATAGAAGGGCCTGATTTACTGTGATACATGGGGTCATGAGGATTCAAACAGAATTGTAAAACAAGTAACTTAGTGTTAGAAAGTTGACTACAGCGGGGCAGCTAGATGGTACAATGGATAGAGCCATCCTCAGTAGGACCTGAGTTCAAATCCACTTGAGACACACTAAACTATATGACATTGGGCAAGTCACTTAACCCCAATCACCTCCTCCCCCCAAAAAAATTGACTGGATCACTGAGAGATTAAGTTGTTGCCTACTGTCACACAGCAGTATGTGTCTAAGACTTAATTTTTTTGATTCTTTTATCCATCATACCCTGCTATTCATTTAACATTCACTAGTTTTTAAGTGAATTGGTCAAGACTCAAAGAGATTAATATGACCAAAGAAGTCACAGCATTAGAAAATAACTAAGAAAGGTATCAATCCCAGACCTTCTAATCTCACCTCCAGTATATCATACTTCCACCATATCATGCTTCATCTTGAGAATGTTTTGCTAGCAATTAACAGATAGACATCACTATGCCCATTTTACAGCTGAGGAAACTGAGGCAAGTGAAAAGTTTAATAGTGTGCTCAATTACCAAGTAATTAGTTGCAGAACTAGAAATAAAATTTCCAAGCCCTAGATCTGCAATCCATGTTTTTGCCAAATTACATAATAGCTTAAGGATATAAAGCAGGGGATGCCTAATATAATTTCCTTCAGCAAACATAAACAAGCAAATCAGTGTCCCTGTGTGCCAGAAAGCCTTGGTAATATGGATTCTATTCTGTAATACAATAAAAGTTATGTGTTTTGGGTCAAGGGAATAATAATCTCACAAATCATGAAAACAATATATCAAAAAGGCTACTGACTTAGTAAGGCAAGCTTATTATATTCTCATCAGCCTTGGAAAAAGCAGGAAACTACTCCCCAATTAACCCCAATAAAAGTTTATGTCTCAGAGAGGTGAATATTCCAAGGTCAGCTACTGTACAGTAGATTGTGCTATAAACATTCTCAGTGAAGCTGGGGGAAATGTTGTTCCCTAAAAAACGTTATTTCATATAACATGAGACTAAGAATTCTATGACACTTTTCTAATTCTTTTTAAAATACACATTTTATTAGTGTGTCTCGCCATTTCCTTTTCCCAAGGAGCCATTTTTTATACTAAAGAATAAAAAGGGGAGTGAGGGATGCAGTTCAGTAAAACTTATCAAAGGATTGACATTTAATATAGTGTTCCACACACGTTTTTGCAAAAGATAGTGGAGAAAGAGGACTGTAGAAAAAAAAATGATCAGGAGTCTAAGCCTGGTCATTATACTCTCATAACATTGTTATAGTCATACCTCTTTAGTTATTACTTGAAATGTCATGAAGAATTGTTCAGGAAAAATAGATGTGTGTATATTTTGAGAGACAAATTACAAGAAAAAAATAGAAGGATATTTGTGATTTACCTAAATAAAGGTTTAGGTCCTAACCTAAGTTTAGTACACTTTTAAAAGGTTCCTAATCATTCCATAAGGACTAGAGCAATCAGAGTTTGCTTTAGGAGAAAATTCTGAAATGGTAAAAGCTTTTTTTTAAGCACCTTTTCACACCCACCAGGATAGACAGTGTCCTTCTTTGTTCTTGGAACTCAAGTCACTGAAGTAATGCATCCCCACCTAATCACACTAAAGTGTAAATGACTTAATTCCTTAAAACCACAATAAGTTTTTTGAAAGCACTGGAAAGGTTACTTTCTCTTAAAGGCAAGAAAGCTTGGCTTTAAAAAAATTTTTTTAAATAATTATTTTGTTAAGTATTTCAATATAATTGTTTTCCCTTATAACCCTTTGTATTTTATTTTTAGTCATTCAAAAGCATTAATTTGAAAAAATGTTGTAAGCTTTAACATATTGCCAAAAGGATTCATAACTACATAGAGGTAGCACTTGAGCAAAAGTGGCTTGTTGGAACTAGTTAAAATAGCTCTTGAAAGCCAGTTGTTACATTTGCAACCTGAACATTTATGCCCCAGAAACTGATGACTCTACAAATCACTTGATTTATTGTTGTGTTAATTGTATAGACTTAAGAAAGTAATAGAGAAAATGTTAATAATGCAGGTTAAACTTAAAAGGATGTCATACATACATTATTTTTCCTGAGGACAGTAAGTTGTTAAACATTTACCATAATACCTTTAGGAAGACCTGAGTTCAAATGCAACTTCAAACCCTAGCTGTATAACATCAGGCAAGGCACTTAACAACTCTGTGCCTCAATTTCCCCATTTGTAAACTATTGATAATAATATCAGTGACCTCCCAGGATGGTTGTATGAATAAAATTAGTTAATATTTTAAAGTACGTTGTCTTAAAGTGAAACATAATATGCTATTATTATCAATGTTATTCCCCTGCTATAAATTAAATATTCCTTATTGCCAATAATTTCATATGTTATTCTAATGTAGATTTCCCATTTATTAAAGATAGGAGTGTGCCTTAGGAATTATCTTTTCCTTCCCTCCTCTTTTGATTTCTCCCTAAGTCTTATAAAAATACTTCTGAAACTTTTAACCTTTTATCTGAAAACAATATCCAAAGCATTGACACATTTTATTAGTAACTATTTTCTCTCAGTTGTTTTGAATAAAGTTTTAATGGAAAAATTTCTTTATTGCTGGAAGATTTCCTTGGAATAAATATTTTCTTGGACTATTTCATTTTTGTCATTGTGAGCCTAGTAACTAGCTCAGCAAATGGCTGGTAGTAAGCACTTAATAAGTGCTCATTGAATTAAATTGTTTGAATTAAACTAAGCATTATATGTCCCTTTGTAAATTTTCCAAGGTCTATTTGCTTCTCAAATATAAATCTTTAGAGATCATGTTGAATTTTGTTAAGTAGAAGGTTCTGGATTTGTGATGCTTCTTAATTTTATGAACATTCTACTATGATTTTCTTGCCTACCATTAAAATTAAGTTCTTTGGCCTTGTAATGAAAAGACAAGATTCATTGGAAAAGACCCTAATGTTGGGAAAGATCAAAGGCAAAAAGAGAAGGGAACAGCAGATGTTGGGATAGATAGGTAGTGTCATGGAAGCAATGAACATGAGCTTGGATAGACTTCAGGAGATAGTGGAAGATAAAAGGTTTTCTGTAGTTTATAGAGTCAAAAAGAGTTGAACGTGACTAAAGATTGAACAACAACAAAAATTACAATTTTTGCAATGTCATATTTTCCTCTTTGCCAAGATAGCTGTAATCCTAATCTTTGTTCTTATTCAAATTTCTTTACTTCTTGCATTGATGTATTAGATATTAGATATATGTGTTATGTATTATATCTATGTGTCCAGATATACTAAATTTGGAAGCTTCTTTTCAAGGGTCTTGGATATTCTTTCAATTTGTTTTTTTATTTGTTCCAGTCAAATCTAGGAAAAATTCTTGGACAACTTACTTCCTTCTGATTTCAGCTATGTACTAGTTGTGTGACCTTAGACAAGTCCCTCAACCCAGAACTAGAGCATGGTAGATACTTATCAAATGCCTATTGATTTCCCAACCAACCAACAGTAGTTTTCAGCTGAGACTAGCAGCCAGAGAATTCCATTGGCCTCTTGTGGGAGATAGCTCTTGAGCCTAGCCTTAAAGGAATCTTGGGATCCTAGCAGATGGGATTTCTCCAAGTATGGGGACACAATTTGACCATAGATAGAGGGAATGGAAATGAAATCTTGAATGCTAAGAGCAGCACTTTAGCTGGAGTGAAAATCTGAGGGAGAGAATGGTTTGGATGCTTTTAATTTTGTTTCTTTAGTTTTTCCTCACTGTCTCTCATTTGATTTTTGAATTCTTTTTTGAGTTCTATAAATTCAAGCCTGAAAAGATAAGACAGGCGGATTTTTAAATGCCAAATGTCCAAGTCTCCATCTCACCCCAGAGCTCACTGGGAATCATTGGAGATTCCCTAAGCAGGGAAGTTACATGGTCAGTCAGAACCATGCTTTTAAAATAGCACTTGGGTAGCTGTCCCTTCCCACAGTTAATTATCTCTAATTTATATATAGCTTGCTCACACATAGTTGTTGGCAGATTGTCTCCCTATTAGATTGTGAGCTACACGAGAACAAGATTTGTCTTTTTGTCTTTCTTTGTATGTTTGGGGCTTAACATAGAGCCAGACATATAGCAGGCACTTCATAAATGTCATCACCTGGCTTACTGACAGAAGAGACTAGTGGCAGAGAAAACAATTATGGAAAGGTGAGCCGTTATTACTATTGTCCTGACTTTGAGTCCTGAAGCACCCAAATTCACTCAGAGTTAAATTTCTCAGAGACCGAGCCTGTCTTTTCTCTCGACTACATTAGCTGAAAGATGAGCATATAAAGCCAAATTATGTTTTAATTACTCTTGCTTTCAGCTTGCTTGATCTTACTCTCAACTCTCAATCCACATATATTTGATAAATTGTTTTTTTTTCTTTTGATAAATTGGGCTTTATTTTATTTTGTTTATTCAAAAATGGTAAGTTAGTCACCTGTGTGCCTTGAATATAAAAGCATTGTCTGGTGGAGAGATGACTGAATTTGTATCCAAAAGACCGAGACCCAAGTTCTAGTTCTGTCACCTACGTAATAGGAACTTGGTCAAGACATTTGACCTCTTTGGGGCTCAGTTTCTTGATTTGTCACAAAAGGCAGATGGACCTGATGATTTCAAGAGTCCTTTCCAGACCTAAGATTTTATAATTCTTTGAAATTAAAATTCTCTAACACACATACACACACACACACACTCATATTATTTGACCAAAGCACTTTCCCCAATTCCTACCTTCTAAATTAAGGAAAGACGTTTTACATAATTACTTTGGAAGCTAAAAATCCACATGTGGTCTCTGAGTGCTGAATGTTGCATTGGGATCTATGATTTAGCTGCTAGATCTATATAATCATATGTAGTCAGACAGCTCCCTGATGACGTTACATTCAAGAGTGGGGCTCCAAAGCATATGTTCCTTCACCAAAAAGACTTAATGCTAAACTTTTATTTCCATGCCATAAAACCCACAGAATTCTTTTAAGAGCTTGCTCTTTCTAGGGAGAGGCTGAGACAGAAAGAGACAGTCATAGAGACAGACTGACAGAGACAAAGAGGGACAGAGACAGACAATCAGAGGGACAGAGACAGAGACAAAGACAGAGAGACAGAGATACAGAGAGAGACAGAGATACCCACACAGAGAGAAACAGAGAGAGAGAGAGAGTCAGAAAGACAGACTAACAGACAGAATGAGGGACAGAGATATACAGAGATAAAGACAAAGAGAAACAGAAACACACACAGACAGACACAGACACAGAGACACGAGAGAGACCCACCTAGAGAGAAACAGAGACAGAGAGACAGACTGACAGACATAGAGAAAAAGGGACAAAGACAATGAGACAGAGATACAGAGAGAGAAAGAGATCCCACACAGAGAGAAACAGAGACAGAGTCAAAGAGACAGACTAACAGACAGACAGAAGGGACAGAGACATACAGAGATAGAAACAAAGAAACAGAAACACACAGAGAGAGACACACACACAGAGAGACAGACAGAGACACAAGAGAGACAGATACATACACACAGAAACAAAGAGAGAGAGAAAAGACAGAATGAGAAGAGAGAGACAGAGAGAAGATACAAGGTATATTCTGGAGCAATCCAGCTTAAGCTTATGGACAAAACTGAAGCTGTTTTTGACTTCCGTCTTTGGAACTCAGTCAAATGTAATTCTATGCTTTTTCTAATTTCTATCACTCCTTTAAAAATAGAAACTCAAAATTTTGAAAAGCAAGCTGAGAGATTATTAGGGAGGAAAAGGCTTTTTAATATTTTCTCTCATTTCAGTGGTCTTGGCCCATCTCTCATTTATACTGATAGCATCTGAAAGAAATTAATAGAAAATGATTTCCCATAATTAGAAACTTGAACTTTTGAGGATATAGCTCTCAAACTGCATATTGTATCAATGGAAAAAAACAGTCAAAAATTGAAAAATCGATCAAGGTATTGGATGATAAAACATACCTTCTTTTTAGCAAAGAGGTTAAGGGATTAGTAGGGGGAAATGTTGTATATATTATCAATCCTTGTTACTTTCTGGACTGTTTTTCTTTACTAAAAGAAAGGGTTCCTCTTAAAGGTGGAGGTACAAAACAAGTATTTCCAAAAAAATCATTGTGATGTAAAAGGAAAAGACATTAGTAAATTTTATAGGCATTCTAAGCATCCTGCAAGTTCAAATCTCAGATTGAACATAGACATACTGTTTCAATGTGCTCTACATATGTTCCCCATGAAAATCATCAGAAGTCTTCCCGACTTCCCCCATTCCTAAGTGCATATGTATATACATATGTTTGGAAGGAATAGGGGGAAAGGGAAGAAAGATGTTAAGGGGCATTATTCCACTCCCAAACCAGGTCTTTCTTAATCCCTTCTCCCCAGTTGCATCCAATGGAAAAAATCAGAATTGAATGATATAATCAGTTTAAGTCCTAAGAAAGCTTGAAGAGATGGATTCAGTAGTAAAATGCTGAACACTGCTTCCTTGAGAACCGTTGTGATATTTTATTTCTAAAGGGCAGCATTTTGTTGTTGTTTTTAATCACATTCACCAACACCATATAAGCAGCCTCCATTTATTTCATTTTTTTCTTTACTCTATATAAATTATTGGTATCTTTTATTTTTAATATCATCTTAATTTCCAAATATATCTGCCCTATTTTCTCACCTATCAGACTATGCCTATAATCTATCAAACAAAAAAGAATTCTTAAGCATCTACTATTTGCAAGGCAAAAATACAAAAGTGAAACAGTCCTTGAAGAAGATCCCTTGAAGAAACAATGATTTTTTAAAAAGATAAGAAAAAAAGATGCTCCATAAATCAGTCAAATATGAATATAAGCAATAGATTAAATCTACATTCCTCCATTTCTGCAAATAATGTCCTGAATTTGTCTAGAGAACTTGTTTGTTTCAAAAGTGAAAAGAAATCCATGGAGTATTAAGATGAGAACATTTGCCTTTCCAGTTGCCAAAAACTCACTTTTATGTTTTTATCTTGTTTTGCTTTCTTTTTTGGTTCCTTCTGTTCTGTTATGCCCTCTCTTATCAAATTTCTTGAAGTGATAAAGAAGAACAGTTTGGTTCCCATTATTTATTACTAGCTTGTATTTGTCAACATGATGTTTTTTCATAAAACCATCACACAGGTTACCCGTGTTACAATGACTGTTACAATGACTGAAAATCCTCAGATTGTTCTGGGTAAATAAAATATTCCTCTCAGTTTCATTTAATTAAAAATGTGCCTGTCTTTATTGGAATTTGCACAGAGATTTAGCAGTGGGCTCTCAGCTTCATTCGCCACCACTGAGGCAGAAACTGAGAATCTGGCATCTGAGTTGGCAATTCATTATATAAGCCTTTCTTACCGACAAACTGAAATGTCTTAATTATAGAGATCTCCGATGCTTCATCTCCTAAAGCTGGCCAGGGGAGACAACTGCCATTTTTATTGTTTGTGGTTTCCAGTGTTGAGTGATTTCAAGCCAGAAGAGATATGGAAGATGTCAGTTCACTTACTGAGGCTTAAGGGTTTTACAACAAAACAGTCTGATGAATTTGGCAGGACTAAATAACAATATAAAGAAATCATTTGTTATTTGGGGGAGTAGGAGGAAGCCTATTTTGAACTACCCCCCCCAAAGAACCCTGCAAACACCATGTTTTGTTTTTCTTTTTAATTTATGCAGAAAGAGCAAGAACCATAATATTGGCTTTTTTTTTTTTAATCTTGCTTGAGGAAAGACAAAGAGGAAGCAAAAAACAGAGATGCACGAGGTACATTTGCAATGTCTGAATCATTGCACATGAATATACAATGCCAGATGGTGGATCGTTTTCAGATGGGAGATAGGTTCAGAAGGGGTGGGGGATGGGTGACTGGCAACTTCTAGAGCTGTATCAATTAAACTGGGATAGAGATGAGTCAGAAAATGACTCAATGACCAGTATTCCATGATGGACTGAAAAGAGGGAAATATACTGGACTATGGGGACAAGAAATTGGATATAGCAAAGGTAGGGAAAAAAACATAGCAACCAAGATAGACATTCAGCAGATCACTTTGTTTTTCCAGTTTCTCAGTTGTTATTCACAGATTTTCTTTTTCTCCAATCTATCAAACAATATGCATTGAGGGCCAATATTGAGAGGTGGAGGAAGGTGAAAACAGACAAAATGTATATTCTCTGACCTTGGAAGCTGATTGTTGAATTGGGAAGACTACATTCAGCCAAGAAAATGGTGTGAGAACAACACCGAGATGGCCAAATTCTTCTAGCATCATTCCAAGTTCTGATGGAATGGTTCAACCACACTACATCAATGTGCGTTGCCATTAGAACAATGGATGTTCTGGAATCCCTACTGCTATGCCACTCTCTGGTAGGATAGGTCCCAGCTTACCTGGTTGATGGAAAGGTATGGCTGGCAAAGTTATGTCATTGTGTACATGGACATAGACTAAGAATAAAAATTGTAGGAAGTGGAGAGAACCTCCTTCAAGGTATTATTCTCAATGGAACAAGGAAAGGCAAAAAATAATAATATTAAAAAAGAAACCTGAAAAGGAAGTCTTTTTTAAAGTAAAAGAATGAGGAGATTTAAATTTTCAAGACTAAAAATTCTTTTCAATGGATTGACAATCCCCCTTCCAGTCATTTACTTGCCTTTGCTATGAAGTTTAACTTTTTAAAAGCAAAGCTCACTACTCCCAGCAAACCTCTGGATACTCAACTGCATTTAGGAATGAATGAATTAATGCAAATTAAAAGGCGCATTCAACTGCTTTCTTTCTTAACATGCCAAGAACCACAGCTATGGAGATTGGTTGAGCCTTATGAAACTGTCAGCACTGGAAATAATATTAGCGCCCAGTATTTTACGATTTACTTCTTTAGATAGAATAACTAGTTTTCTTGTCTCTTTTTTAACTTCCTCCATGACTATAAAGACCAGGAATAAAAGAAAAAAGTTTACTGCTAATACATTACATTAATTATATTATATCCTATATTGTGTTATATGACATTACATTATATTCGTATTTTGAATCCTCAACCATCAAATTCCAGCAGCAAATTTATAACACTAAATAGTTTAATTGTATTGTTAACCAAGTTAAAGAATTGTACAAGACATAGGCAAGGCATTCTGGTAATTTGAGTTATGATTGAATTGATTCAATAAACCAGAAATATAAAACTGGTTAAAAATAGTTTTTCTCCCCCACAGCTATTGTCCTCATTTTTAATTTTGTACCTTTGTTCCAGGAATTTTCTGCTCTTAGAGCACAAATGCCTTGTCTTTTATAGTTGTTTTAATTGTGAGTGGGTTTTTAACATTCTGAATTTGTGATTCTTGTTGTGGTACATGCCATCCATCCCTACCCCAAACATGACACCTACATGCACAATTAATGAATATACAATGGAAATACTCAATGCCAAAGGGAAAACAATGCTTGTTCTCCTGTGATATCAGATAGGGCCTCATACAATTGATTGGTATTGAATCTATAAAGGACTGCATTCACTCTTCCTTGCATTTTAATTGAATTCTGTCATCTTTAAAAAGAAAATATTTCTAAGAACTCAGAGTACTTCTTTCTGGGAATATTCTTCATTTCCCTCCATTTGGATATTAAAAACAGTTTCATTTTCTGATTCTACGCAGTCAAGCACAATGTTATTTTTGTTTGGGATGGAACATTTCAGGGAAATAAATCAATAATAAATGTTTTTGATGGCCCTCTAATCATTTTGAAATCAGGAAAGAAATTATTAAAGAATAGATAGTTTTGGTCAAGCCCCTGGTTTTTGTTTTATTTTGTTTTGTTTTCACTGGAGGACAGTAGGAAGGTAGGGGAGAGAGATTGATCTAATCCTAAATAAATAAAATAAATAAAAATACTAAAGTTTCAGAGGTCACAAAGGAGGGAATTACTTACCCAGCCTCAAATTAATACATGAGAATATCTTAATAATATCTCTATACATCTAGATCAAAATCCTTTAAAAGAAGAAGCAGTTAGCCTAGTTGAATTTCCAATGATTCTAAATTATCTGGAGGACATAAATTTCAAACATGAGAATGAAGCAAGACTTTCTGAGTTGTGTGGCATGAGAAAAAAGCTAAGTTGAACTGTCCTAAATAAAAATATCTTTGAAGAATGTGGAAGACAGAAAGAGCTCTGTTTTATTTGTAGAAAGCAGAAGTGTTCTGCATTTGTCCTTACTGGCCTATTTTAGCCAAAATAATAAAAAAACAAAAAAGAATCAAGTGCAACTACACATTCTCCATGATTTTCACAAAATACTGCAGGTCTCCCTTTAAAAAGCTCCATTATGATAAAATAAGTCATTTTGGTTTCTCACAAGGGAGTCATATAATTCCTTTAATTAAGAGAAAGTAGAACAGTAATTCCATACACAAGACCTTCTGCAGCTGACTGAAGCACAGAAAAATATATTTTAGTTTGTTGGTTACAGACATCTCCCCACGCTTTCTCCTCACTAACCATTCTTTGTGCTATTTTTGTTCGCCTACCACCCTATCAACACTTCATGAAATCGAACACCTATATGCCTGAATACTGAAACCACTGGTCTTCACTTTATTCTCCATTTGATTTTATTACACCATGAGATTTTATTTCAGGATCATGAATAGTACAAACCTAAACTGGCATATGGCACCTGAACATTTCCTGGACCTGTCAGCATGGTAGAATGGGAAAAAACCTCAGCAGAACTAAGGCCCAATCTTTGTTCTGTCAAAGACAAGTTGCATGATTTGTTGGGTCCTCAGTTTTTTCATCCTTAAAATGAGCAGTTTGAATCTGCTTCTAAGGCTATTTTCAACTAGAAGTTAGTATGTGAATATTTAACAATCAGCTTTCAAAGGAAGAACAATGGATACAAAACACATCTTAAAGTTTAATCTGCTTCATTCACATTTTCTTCTTCTCTTTCTTTAGTCTAGACATTCAGCAAAACAATAATCAACTCCTGATCTGTGGTTTGCTGATTTTTGAGATGTAAACACTCACACTATAAATTTAGCAATCAGCTCTCTTGAGCTAGTTCTAATGTTGGTGTTAGCATTCTAGGAAATGTATAATGACCTCAGTTCCAACACAGAGGAATTTTTGTCATTTTCCTTTAATTCATATGTTAGATTTTCCCTATCTATAAAGTAAGATTCAATTTTAAAATAATTATTTTGTAGATAAGTTCTACTTGCCAATCCATACTTTTAACCATTCCCCAAAAATAAACAAAATTATATTTCTTCCTTCTCATCCAAGAGAAAATTATTTGGCAGAGAGTGTGAAAACAAGTGTCACTTTCTGGACTTTATATTGACCCTTAGACCTATCCCCATCTTCCCAGTGGTGGTAGAATGCTCCTGTGAATTAGATGTAACATGTGCTCCTTCGAAACTTAAGATTTCCTTGACCTCACCATTTTGGCAGAATGGATAGAATGCCAGACATATAGTCAGGAAAACTCATCTTCATAAGTTCAAATCCAAGTAGCTGAGTGGTCCTGACAAGTCACTGAAACCTGTCTGCCTCAGTTTCTTCATCTGTAAAATGTATTGGAGAAGGAAATATTAAACCACTCCAGTATCTTTGCCAAGAAAACACTAATTTGGGTCACAGAAAGTCAAGTACAACTGAAAAAACTGACCTATCACAGTATAGATTATAGGATATATAAAGCAATAGTACCAAATCATTTGAGTACCAGGACATATTCTAACAAAATAGGTCCCATGCACCATACAATTCATAAGCTTGAACATTTCAAGATAAATAATTCAGAGTTTGCAGTATAGGACAATTTCAATCTATTTTAACTTTGTGTAAAACAAGATCAACAAATGTTTAATATTTTAGTAGTGTGTTTCACTTGTTTATAGAGGAATTTTTAAGTTCAAAAAGGCTAACTATATTCTTACATTGATTTCTGATCATTTTTCATCAGTGTTTAAAATTTGGTATATCAATGGCTTCTCTGTCATATGTGATCAAAATGTGTGGCCTGAATGTTGGTATTATGATTGTATATTCAAACACAGCTGGTAACCTTGAGAACAGATGCGAAACATAAACAGAGATTAGTAGCAAAATCAAACAGATACCCAATCATAAATTTGGTAAGGACTAGGATCAGGATTACTGATAAAAATCACTAGTAACAAGTCTTTGCTCCATAAAGACACAAGGGAATCTAGAGCCATGCTTAAGAGTTGATGGTCTCGTATATCTTGGCTTACACTGGAGATTCTGGGAATGTTTATTGCTTATACGTTGATCGTTTATAAGACCTTTTTTATGAGCTTGGTAGATTTGAAATTGAGGAGCTGACAAATGTTGTTAATTTTATACAGTCCACATTTGATCAGGTGTCAAAGTCCAAAGCCTTTCAAGATATTTTCTCTGCTTTGATATGCATGCTGAAGGCCAAAGGGAAAATTGGATAAGGGTGAGATTTGGATGAATGGCCAATTTCTTTCTGCTTAGATGTGCTTTTCATTTTTATGCATCTGAACAGGTGTGTTCAGTGTAAATAATATGGAGGTGCATAAGGGAACCATTAATAAGAATTCTTTCAAATTGCCTTTCAATCTGTTCTTCAGTTAGTAAATGGTTCAACCATGTCTTGTTTGAAGATTAGCTTATGTCCAAATTGGAAATTTGCAATGTGAAAGTAAAACCATTTGGATCAATAAACTGTTTATTTATTAAGAAGCCACAAATATTTAAGAATCCAAGTGACTTCTATAAAATCATCTCTTAGAAATATTGCTATTTTTGTTGTTTTTAAAGGAAATAATAGGGCTTATTAATGGGAAGAAATATTTCTTGAGAAGGAAGAATTTTCACGTATTTTCAGATAGATGGGACTTAGTCGGTAAGAAACAGAATTCTCTAATTAGACTTTCAAGAAGAAAATTTTGTTTAAGAATGGCAAAGTTCTGGTAAAAAAGAGAAGCCATTAATAGAGAATAATTGGGTATGAATGGCATAAACCAAGAAGGGATTACTTGTGGTACTTTGGTTCAAGAGTCAATATTTCTGGGTACAAATTCTACCAGTGTCACCTTGGGCATTTAATCTCCCTTGGGCTTCAGTTTGCCTATCTCTAAAATATGGACATTGGACCAGATAGCCTCTGGGGTCCCATTCAGTTCTAGATATAGATTCTATGACCATTCTAGAAACCTTAGTCAGGTGGTTCTTATTTCCTTTTTTTTTCCTGCTGGCTGAAAATTACTAATATTAAAATAAATTTTGTTCTGTTGTTCAGTTGAATTGGTTTACTCATTGTCCATGCTTGTAGTGGTAAATGCCATTTAATTTTAAAATCAAAACAGATAGCTAAAGAATATAATTTCATTTTCATTGGTCCCTGCTACTAATTCACTTTTAAAACATTCTATCTTCCTTATTGTTATGAATGACAACTTGTACACAAGAAGTTATTATCAAGACTTTGTAGAGAATGACAAGAAAAAGAGAGACAACCCAGTGGGTACATTGATAGACATAAGTGCAGTTAGGTTGACAATATACCTATAATTAGGAAGATCTGAGTTAAAATCCCACTTCAGATACTTACTAGCTGTGTGAACCTGAGTTAGTCTCTTCACCACTGTCTACCTCAGTTTCCTCAAATGTAAAATGGGTAAAATAGCAATACCTACTTACTAGGTTATTATGAGAATCAAATGAGGTAATATTTGTAAAGCTCTTAATATAACATCTAGCACATAATAGACACTCATAATTTTGTTTTTTCCTTTCTTTCTTTCATTATGTATTTAAAGAATAAGAAGGTTGTTTCCATCATGTCTGGATAAATATTCTATGTGGAACTGGAGGCAAAACTTAAATAGCACAAACTGTCCCCCATGCTTAGAATGCCCTCCTTCTTCATCACCTCTCAGAATTTTTACCTTCCTTTAGTGCTCAAGATACCTTGTTATGCAGTATTCTCTGGTTTTCCCAAATGACCATGCTCTCTTTCTCTTCAAATATTCCTAAAGCAATTTATCTGGATCTTTCCTTTACCCCACAACATTTCTTACCTTATATTAAACTAATATGTGTACATGTTGTATAACATCCTTTGAAGATACTATCATTTTTATCTTTAGTGTAGCACTGAAGGGATAGAGATGGAAAACAGATAATTCAGTCATTCTTGTTCATCCCCACCCTACTATTGACTCATTTCCAAGATGGATTTTTTGGTATAAACATTCTCTTTTTGCTCTGGAAAATTATAACAAATGATTCTCTAATTCTCCAATTTTTTCCAGCTCTGAAAGCCCAGCCTGAGACAGAACTCTGGCAAAACACCACATAGATCTCTTTCTCCTTTCCTTGGATGGCCCTCTTAA
The DNA here is from genome assembly GCA_023553655.1 of Myrmecobius fasciatus. Lineage (NCBI taxonomy): Eukaryota > Metazoa > Chordata > Mammalia > Dasyuromorphia > Myrmecobiidae > Myrmecobius > Myrmecobius fasciatus. Next base: position 376,867 of record JAJPUD010000207.1, on the reverse strand, counting down.
CAGTTTCCTCCCGTATTCCCAAAAAATATACCCATGCCTAGGGTTTGAATAGTTAATTGCAATCATGGGCTTACAAGAAAAAAAATAAACATTTAAAACAAAACAAAAAAGACAAAAAAACTCCTGAGAAATAAACTTTCTCCATGCCCAGAAGAAATTGTCCAGGCTTCCATGAGAGAGTTCAAAGGGAGAAACTAAATAAATAATCGCTGCCTTCAGAGAAGGCCTGTGGAGTTTCAGGGACATAATATCCAGTCTAACAGTAGTAGTATTATGGGCCCATCTGTTTTCTAGTTCCAAGCCTCTTTTTTTGTTATTGTTTGCCCTTCATTCTTGAAGCGGACCATGTCATCAGGGAGCTGATGCCATGATAGGCAAGTGAATTTGGATTTAAGTGAGGGAGGGCTCCACAAGGTCACCTCACTTTCCCCTCCAGAACCATCTGGGTCCAGTGGCCAGATAGAAATCAAATCGACTGGAGATGGCCCTGGGTGAAATGGGAAACTTTGGCCTTCTTAAGCTAGTCTTCTGAGGCAAACTGCCTCAGTTTCCTTATCTGTAAAATGAGCTAGAGAAGGAAATAGTAAACCATTCTAGTATCTTCACCAAAAAAACAAAAACAGAAACAGAAAAACCAACCAAACAAAGAAAAAACCCAAATGACATGCCTGAAAACAACTAAACAAGAACAAAGAGAATTTGTAAGGTCTTAGCTGAGCTCTATAATTCTTTAGTTCTATGATTTTTCTCTCCTAGATGTAGAGGTGGTATTTGGAGAAATTTGACTTTGCTTAAATACATACAGAAATTTGTGTCCCCGGCTTTGAATTCCTTTCTTGCTGTTATTCCTCTAGCTAAACTTGACCAGGAATTTGAAGTAGTAAAAGGGACTCAGGGTATTTATTTTTTTTAAGGAAGAAGAGCACTCTCGTCCTATTCAGTCTTCAGCACTTACCATTTGGAGTAATACTTATGCAAACATTTATCTTATTGTCTTGGGGAAGTCCCACTTTTCTCAGAGATGGAATTACATTAATCCCACTGAGGATTAAAGGTCAAGAATCAGACTCCCACAGTCATTCTTCAGTTCTCTATACTGTGAATATTTTTCCAAATTCTGATGCTCTTGTGTGAAAGATGGAATATTCTGCCAGCTGAAGATTGAAGCACAACATTGCCAGCTCTACTGGATTCTAATAGTCTTTAAACTCTTGAAGGATTGCATTTCTCTAAAGCCAGTGAATAACAGATAGCAAGGCCTTGCAGTTAACCATCTCTACAGCCTTGCAGGTATAAGGTCAAACTAGGAAATAAAGATAATTCAATTTGTAAAAGTTAATTTTGATGGTCATGGGGGAAGGTCAGTGCTTAAGTTGTCAAAGTCTCATCACCTCCATCCAGTGAAATTTGCTACGTCCTTATAAGAACCAAACTAAAGTTTAAATAGAGAAGCAAGAAGTCATTGAGGAAATGGCATTGTATTTGCAGTGCAAGAACATGGATAATCCTTGCTCTTAGCCTCCTCCTCAAAGGCAATCAGGGTTAAATGACTTACCCAGTATTACACAGCTATTAAATGTCCAAAGTGAGATTTGAACTCAGGTCCCCCTGACTTCAGGGCCAGTGCTCTTCTGCCCTATGACCCTTAGCTAACCTTCAATCGTTACTCTTCTATTTGGCTCATCTGGTCTCTTTTTGGGTCATTCCTCTCTCTGGGCTATAATTATTTCATCTGTAAAATGAAAGGATTTGGACCAGACCAGAATCTCTATACCAGGAGTTCTTAGCCAAGAGTCTATGATTTTTTTAATTTCAATACCAATATTTCTATATAATTGACTTCTTTTGCAATTTTCTGATATTAGTTTATAAATTTATAAGTGTTATTCTGAGAAGCAGGCCCATAGGTTTCACCCAAACTGCTGAAATGTTGGGAGGATGGGGGCCTTGGTTCAAGGCACACAAAAATGCTAAAAGTTCCTTTTTTGAACATTCTTCTTCTTCTTCTAAATCTCAAGATACTAAGAATCCTACTTATCAGGAAACATCTCGTCTCTCAACAGCTTATCATTAAACTGACCAATAAATCTGGAATCAGAATTGAAGTCTTTTCCTGATTGATTAGTGACCACAATTTTCTGAATGGCATTGTGGCAATTTCTTGGTTTTATGTGATATAGCAGAGAGGATGCTCTATAGGAGACAAAGTAACTTGTGTATATTGGATTTAACATACATATATTGGATTATTTGTCATCTAGGGAAGGGTATGGGGAAGGGGGGAAAATTGGAACACAAGGTTTTGCAAGGGTTAATGTTGAAAAATTATCCATGTATATGTTTTGAAAATTAAAAATCTTTAATTAAAAAAATTTTTAAAAACAAATATCTAATTTGATTTTTACAACAACCCTGGGAATTAGATACTATTATTATCCCCATATTATAGGTTAGAAAATTAAGTTGGTGTCTGAGGCCAGTTTGACCTCTTGATTTCAGCCACCTGCCTCTGATCCTAAGATCCCAAAGTTTATTTTCATTAAGAGGAAAAGCAACCTCTAAATCTTCCTAAAAGGCAGCATCTTATGAACAGGCTGACTTCAGAAAGTCCTGAAAGGATTTACATGTACTGATGCTAAATGAAATGAGAAAAACCAAAAGAATATTGTACACAGCAATAAGATTATGTGATGATCAATTGTGATGGACTTGGCTCTTTTCAACAATGAGGTGATACAAGGCAATTCCAATAGACTTGGTACAGAAAATGCTATCTCTGGGGCAGCTAATACAGTGGATAGAGAATTAGCTCTCAAGTCAGGAGGACCTGAGTTCAAATTTGGCCTCAGACACTTAACACCTCCTACCTGTGTGACCCTGGGAAAGTTAATCCCAATTGCCTCAGCAAAAAAAAAGAAAGAAAAAAAAAAGAAAAAAACAAAAGAAAAGAAAAGAAAAGAAAAAAGAAAATGCCAAAACCACCCAAAGAGAATTTTTGGGTTCTGTGTGATATAGCTGAGAGGATGCTGGACAGGGACCAAGTAACTTGCATTTGACAGGGTAGCTGAATGTGGATCAAAGCATAGTATTTTCACCTTTTTGTTGCTGTTGTTTTTTGTTTGCTTGCTTTATTCTTTCTCATGAATTTTTTTCCTTTTTGGTCTGATTTTTCCTACACAACGTGACAAATATGGAAATATGCTTAAAAGAATTGCACATGTTTAACTTAGATTGCTTGCTATCTTGGGGTGGGAGGAGGTAAAAGAGGGAGGAAGAAAAATTTGGAATACAAAGTTTTACAAAAATGAATGTTGAAAACTATCTTCACGTGTATTTGGAAAAATAAAATACAATTGTAAATTAAAAAAGCATTATCTTATGTAAAGGAATATGAAAAAGAGTTAAGAAGAGAGAAACTAAATTGGAGTTTTATTAGGTTATCCTTGGGGAAAGTAGATGACACAGTGTCTAGAGTACCAGACCTGGAGTCAGGAACACTTATCTTTCTGAGTTCAAATCTGGCCTTAGACATTTACTAGCTGTGTAGCCTGAGCAAGTCACTTAACTCTGCTCACCTCAGTTTCCTCATCTGTAAAATGAGAAGAAAATGGCAAATCATTACAATATCTTTACCAAAAAAAACCTCCAAATGAGGTCATGAAGAGCCAGACACAACCAAATAACAGTAACAAAAATAATCCTTTCTTTGAGTTTTTGTCTCCTTCCTGTAACTTTCAGGTTCACTCCTTTCTCTGCTATAAGGTAACTAAGAAAACTTTTTCATCTAAATTTTCAGCCCCTGTACATCCATCTATGATTGGAAAACATCTTGTAAATAAAAAACAAAAAATAATAACAAAATCAGTATCTCCATTCCTTTTTGAGCCGCTACAAATAAGTGGCGTACAAATAAGATCTCCTTCCCTCTCACAACTATTTTGGAAGGGATCAAAAAAAGAAAAAAAAATTCCTTGGCAACCAGGCTTTTTTTTTTTCATATTGTAAAGTCCCCTGAAATTTCTGTAAATAGACATACTATTTATTTTTTTTAGGAAAAGAGAGTGATTGTCTACTGATTTTACTTTCACTTGGTGGAAACAAGCTGCAATCGAACAGTGTAATGATCGGTGGGAATTCTGGGCACGTAGCACATGTCCTGCTGTGGATGTGAGTTCTGAGGCCGTTGTAAGGCTCCAAGTGATAAAGCATGTGACAGGTGGCAAGATTGAGGGAAGATCAGGCCAGTCATTATGTATTCCACTTCATCCTGGGCCCAAAGCGTCTGTACAAGTGCCTGACACTATTTTCACTGTCTGTTAATTTTGAAATAGTCTTGGAATTCATCCTTATGAATGGGCAGGGGGCTCAGAGTTAGTGAGGGAGGAGGAAGGAGCCGGGGAGAGTTGAGAAAACGTCCCCCGTGTGTCTGTCAGGGCTTCTGTCAAATCTAAAATTCACTGTGAGCTGAGAAAGGCGAGTTTGGTTGTTGGAGCTATTTGACCAGTGTTAGAACACAGACATAAGCAGATCAGGCTGCCAGAAGCAGCTTCCATGGTCTACTTGACAACCACTACCCTCAGTAAACAGTAGTGCCAGCCTGTCAAAGGCCCTATAGAAATCAGCCTTTAAATTAACATGTCTGTGCTCCCAGAGAGAGCCATGACAGACAGTGGAAGCATTATAAATAATTGAAGACAGGCATCTATCTCTACTGCTATCAGAAGAACCCGTTTTACTAAGACCAGCCTGATGCTTTTAAAATCCCATTCCTTTCTCATCTTACAGGAGGGCCTACAAGAGTGACAGCCTGATCTCACCATTTTATCTCTGCATTGACTCAGTCTCAATTAAGTGGCCCCAAAGCAAATTATGAAATTATATTGACTATCCTAATCATCTTGGGAGTTGAGTTTTCTAATGAGTCGAGAAAACATTTATTAATCGCTTTATATATAAGATCATTGATCTGGGTACTAGGAATTAAGTTTAGAAAAAACTGTATCTCTGTCTTTATGGAACTTATAGTCCAGTAAGGAAATATAAATACACACATTTATGTATATATATATATATATATGTATATATATTTATTTTATATCTAAATTTATATATTTACTTATGTATAAATATGTTTGTTTATATTTAACTATGAGAAAATATTTTTATCTAAAAATGAAAATAATAATGAGAATATGTAAATATATTTACATAAAAGATATACAAATAATTATATTTCTTTAGTAATCCAGCAGATCTGTGATACATCCAGCATATCTATCTCAATTATATTGCAAATTAAAATTCAGCCAAACTTTTCATCTTGAAGCTTCTTATCCATATCTTATCATAAATTCTCCATAAGGGTCTTACCCAATCTTTTAGAAAGTTTTTCCACAGTCTTTATGTAAAATATAGTAAAATATTTGGATTTTGTATGTTATACCTCCATTTCTCTGTATATTAGTCCATTGCTCTGCTTTTCCTAATTTCCTGGGTAATTCTTTTATAGGCCCCTCATGTATTTCTCTATTATCCTTTTTTACAATGCAGAGAATAGGATTTTTCCATGATTCACAGCTTTGTAGCACTGCCAGAAGAAAATCCATGTGAAAAAGATTGTATGTCTGTGTATGTGTGTGTGTAAATATGTATGTGTGTCTATTTGTATATTTCCCTACTGGACTATAAGCTCCATAAAGCAGAGATGGAGTATGTGTGTGTGTGTGTGTGTGTGTGTGTGTGTGTGTGTGTGTGTTAAAAAGTTACTGAAGGTCACTGAAAATGCCCTGAGATTTCTCAAATACAAACCAGCCTGCCTTCTTTTATTTTATTTTTTTTCTTAATTACACTTGTTTATTAAAATTTTGAGTTCCAAATTTCCTCCCTCCCCATTCTGTGAGAAGGGAAGCAATTTGATATAGATTACACATGTGGAGTCCTGCAAAATATATTTCTATATTAGCCATGTTTCAAAAGAAAACACATGATGCAAGAAAAAAAAGTTTAAAAAATGCACTTTGATTAACATTCAGATTCCATCAGTTCTTTCTCTAGAAGTGGATAGTATTTTTCATTATAAATCCTTCAGAATTGCCTTGGATCATTGTATTGATCAAAATAGCTAAGATATCATACAATATTGCTGTTACTGTACACGATATTATCCTGTAATATTCACTTTGTTCACTTCACTTTGTACCAGTTCATATAAGTCTTCACAGGTTTTCCTGAAACCAAGTCTCTTGTCATTTCTTATAGCACAATAGTATTCCATAACAATCATATATTATCATCATGTAATCAACTTGTTCAGCCATTGTTCAGTTAATAAACATTCCCTCAATTTCTTTGTCACCCCCCCAAAAAAAGAGTTAGTATAAATATTTTTGTACAAATAGGTCCTTTTCCTTTTTGTGTGATTTTTTCCAGAGACCTAGTATTTATAATGCTAGACCAAAGGGTGTGCATATTTTTATAGCCCTTTGGCCATAGTTTGAATTTGCTGTCCAGAAAGGTTAGGTCTATTCAACCCCAACAATGCATCAGTGTCTCAATTTTTCCACATTCCCTCCAATATTTCTTATTTTCCTTTTCTCTTATATTAGCCAATTTCATAGGTATAAGGTGGTACCTTATAGTTTTTTTTATTTATCTAATCAATAGTTATTTTGCCACTTTCTAATCCAGTTCTGATCCCATTTGTTTATAAAATATCCAGAATCTTTTTATTCAAGGACCAACTCAAAAGGGCAGCCCATTCAGTGGGACAATCTGGAAAACAAGTCAACAAGCATTTAATTAGTGCCTTCTATATGCCAGATACTGTACTAGATACTGGGCTTGGAATCAAGTAGACTTATTTACCTCAATTCCTCAACTATAAAATATATAACTAAACTATACTGGAGAGAGATGCTAAGGGTATTTGGAGACTGAAATGAACAGAAACTGCCAATAATCAGATATGTACTATGAAAAAAAAAGCATAAACACTCTAATATCTTTGCAAAAAAATTTTGTTCATAGGGTCACAGAGAGTCAACAATAATAGTGTTTGAGAGACATTTTGAAGAAATCTAGGCATTCTAAGAGACAAAGATTAGATGGAAGATATGGAGAGGGAAAAGGAATGTTGTATTTGAAGAAAAGCAAGAAAGTCAATTCTGTTGGATTATAGAGTCATGAAAGGAGTAATACATAATAAAACTAAGGTGGATTGGAACCAGGTTGTGAATACCTTAAATTCTTAACAGTCAATTTTTATAGTTAATCCTAAAAGTCATAAGGAGTTATTAGACAGCGGAATAATGGCTTTAGGATTATCACTTTGTGGAAGATGGATTAGATACACAAGACTGAGAAATTAGAGGATCTTGCAATATTCAAGCAAGAAGTAATGAGGGCTTGAACCAGGGTGTGGACTAGATGAATGGAGAATAGGTGTTTGGAGGCAGAAATGAACAGGAATTGCAACTAACTGGGCATGTCTTATGGAGGAAAATTGACTCCATTCATTCAGATTTTTTATGTGAATTTTTACACAAATCTCTTTTGAGTGACAATAGAGCTCCCTGGGCAGTGAAGTGGCAACATTGATGGAATATTGGGCTTGGATTCAAGAAGATTCATCTTCCTGAGTTCAAATCTGGCTTCAGACACTTACTAGCTGTGTGATCCTAGGCAAGTCTCAGTTTCCTCATCTGTAAAATGAACTGGAGAAGGAAATGGCAAACCACTCCAGGATCTTTGCCAAGAAAACCTCTAGTGGGGTCATGAAAGGAGGATATAACTGAAAAATGACAAATCTTGAGCAATGTTGTATTCTGGAACAGTCTATGTAGTATTGCAGAGCTAAAATATAAAGTAGTCAGCATTATGTCATATATTGACATATTTTAATTATATCATCATTATAATAAATTATTATATATGTATATATTATATCACATATATTATATATTACACACAAATATTTAAAATATATAATTATGTCGTCATTCTGGATGAGATCATTACCTGTATGGAATCTCTTACCATTTGGATTTTGTGTAGAAACCTCTCATTTTTATCCTGCTTGATAATAAAATCAGAGAATTGTGAAATTTTCTATATTGTTGCTTCTGTGAAAGATACATATATCATCTTCACATATGCATGGAAAATACTTTTTTCAGAGAGCCTTTTTTAGTCTGTGTTTTGCTCAACTAAGTAAAATGTTCTGTTTTTTTTAAGAACTTATATTCTCTATACCTTTCAACCAGTTGTATGATATTGGAGATGCCATCTACTATTAGGTCTTTTTTACATTTAATTTCCTTTTCTTATAATTAGCAACCTAACCCTTGTCCTCAAAGGTCAATTTAGTGAATCTGACTCTCATTCTTCTGATATTCTGAATATTTTTCCAAACTCATTGACATTTCCTGTCACTGTCTGGCCCCAGTCACCTGCAGGGCTCTCTCCTCAGACTGAGCCTCTTATCTGTCCCAACAATCCTCCAAGACCTTCTGTCTTGGGTATATCCTCTATTCTGTCCCCATAGTCTCATATAATAATTCAGTTCATTTCCACAGATATTTATTAAATATCTGGAAAAAAATTATGTGTTCCATAAATTAAAAATAAATAAATAGATGTTTAAAAATAGGGAAATGGGACATATAAATATAAAATTAGTATCTCATAGAACATACAAGAAACAAAAAATATATATATATATATAAGATAAAAAAATCATCCACTCATAGACTGAGAATAAGGAGGGTACTGAAAAGGCATTGAGTCCAACTCCTTCATCTCACAGATGAAGAAATTGAGGACCAGATATAGTCAGTGGCTTGTCCAAAGTCTCAAAAGCAATTGCTGGGACTTCAACCCAGGTCCTCTAGCCCCAAATTCAGAACTTTTCCCACCAACTGCTCAAACTTCTACAAAGCTGTAAAGAATGAATGCTGATCTTGCAAAGATTTTTTGTCATTTTCTCGAATTTATGTGGTATGCATTAGAGTTTGCTATTATAGTCTAAGAAAGTATAGTTTTTGAATAGTTTTGTGACCCAAGAAAATCTCTCAAAGAAGAAAAATCATTAACAATGGCACAGTAGCTATGTGTTGTCTGTGATGTGAGACTTTTCTCCAAAGAGCCAAAGGCTCTTTTACAATGACTAATAAAATGGTTCTACTCACAATAGACCTTTGTTTATCCCAAAAATATGTTTCATAAAAACAAAAAGTTCTGTAAGATCTCAGATACCTTAACATTTAAAAATTTATTTTAAATTTAATTAAGAAAGTAGCAAAGAAACTTGACTTATCTTAAAAGTTTCAGTAAGACAATACTACATTTAAGGGGGAAATGAGAAAGAAAGAGACAGAAAGACAGAGAGAGAGAACACAGAGAGTTATGCTCAGAAACTTGGAGTTTTACGACTGTACTGTCCATTTTCAGAAACTTGAACATATCAGTCAGTTTAGCAAATGGAAGTAACCCAACAATCTCTTTGCCATGGAAGTCATCAGTAGTGAAGAACTCTGTTCACTAAGTCTGTTTCTATCATGGCAAAACAGTTAACTTCTGTGGAGGTCCGTGTGCATGAGCTTGCCCATTAGGGAAATATATTTTCTACATATTCATGGCTATTGAAACTATTCAGCACAGGATAGCTTGTCTACTTCTTGGTGCTCTTGCCTAACGAAAGATACCTGTCATGGGCCTGTTCTGATTCTTGGACCAGATGTTAGAAAGTAGAATAGAAACTACAACTTGAAGAACATTCAGGTACAATTTATCACTGGTTGTTTTTCTGGACCTTTTTGACAGATATCAAATCTGCTTTTATGAATAAGGTATTACATTATCCCAAATGCTACATTTCTCTCCTTTACCATTTCTCTCTCTTTGTCTCTATTTCTCTCCCTGTCTCTGTCCCTCTGAATCTCTCTTTCTCTGTTGGTGTGTGTGTGTGTGTGTGTGTGTGTGTGTGTGTGTGTGTCTTTCTCCTTCTGCCTCTGTCTCTGTGTGTCTGTCTCTCAATTATTAAGTTTTGACTTTAGGAGAGAGTCTCTTTCTTTCTCTCTCTCTCTCTCTCTCTCTCTCTCTCTCTCTCTCTCTCTCTCT
>JAJPUD010000207.1:241563-360995 GCA_023553655.1 Myrmecobius fasciatus | reverse complement strand
GAGGGAGGAAGAGAGAGGAGGGGGGAGGGAGAGACAGAGACAGAGAGAGAGAGAAGAAAGACACACAGAGAGAGGAGGGGGAGGGAGGAAAAGAGAGAGAGAGAAAGAGAGAGGCACAGAGACAGAGAGCAGTAGAGTAAATATGGCAGCACTAAATGTGAGATCAATTAAGGAATGTAAAGCAATTTTCAGGAACTTTTATTCTCTAAACTACTCTGGTCTGTCAAGATGGCATTATGGAAAAAGAACTGGATTTGTAATCAGAGGAAATAAGTATAAACCTTACCTTTGCAATTTCCTGCCTCCATGGTTTTGGACAAGCAATTTCACCTATATTAGCTTCAATGTTCTCATTTATAAAACAAAGAGGTTGGACCGGTGACTCTTCTAGGTGTCTTTCAACAATAAATTCTGTGGATTGTGATGGAATGATTGATGACTCTGAAGACAAGAGAACCTGATGCCTTCATGGATGCTTAGTACTTGCATGACCACAGGCAAGTGACTTAACTTCCCTAGGCTTCTTCATCAGCAAAATGAAAGGGTTGAAATAGATGGATTCTGAGATCCCTAACTCAATGATTCTGTGACAAAGCTAGAATTTATATTTGATTCTTCTGACTACAAATCCACTTCTTTTCCCATAATACTACCTTGCCTGACAGAGTAGTTTAAAGGAAAAAAAAAGATTTCCTGAAACTCAGAAACCTTCAATGGCCCTACAGACTAATGTTACAAGCTCCTGCCATTTACCTCCTTCCTTCAAACATTCTAACTCATCTTTCTCATTTCACAAAATCTTATCTTCCATTCCACCTTAGCTACACAAAGATATGGTCATCCCTTTAATCTTACCATCACCACTAATGTACCACTTTCATATTTGGGAACTCTGAAAATTCCCTTATCTGCTACTAGAACTCTTCCTCTGCTTTGCAATTCTAAATCCTGTTCTTCATCTTTACTCTGACATTCAGTCCTTACTCACTTTAGTTTATTCCCAGGACATCATCTTTACACTGACTACACTTTCCATTCTCCCCCATTTTCACTCCCTGGTGAACCCAGTTCAACTCCACATTATTATCTTTTCTCCAGTTTTTTCCCCTTAACCTTCTCACTTCTCCTCTTGCCCTGCCAAACCTCAGTCTTGTATCCTTCCCATTATTTGCATTTCTCCTGACTGAAACCAGAGAAAATCATGAAACCACTGAATGGGTTCACTACAAAGTTGCTATTCAGTTGTTTTAAGTTGTGTCTGATTCCTTGTGACTTCATTTGAAGTTTTCTTGGCAATTTCTTATCATAGCCTTCTACAGCTCATTTTACAGATGGGGAAACTGAGGCAAATAGGGTTAAGTGACTTGCCCCAGGTCACATAGCTAGTAAATGTCTGAGGCCAGATTTGAATTCATGAAGATGAATGAGTCTTCCTGACTACAAGCCTAGCACTCTATCCACTGCACATAGTGTTTGTTAAATGGTAGGCTGATGTTGAAGGTTTGTTCAGAACTACCAGCATTATCCTAATATGCTATTCAAAAATTTCAAGGCACAGAATCCAGGAAAGTAAAAAATGGCAGGGACCTAAGAAGTCACCTAATTCAATCTCTAACTAAAGCAGGATTCAGGATTTAAGCATTCCTACCAAGTGGCCATTAACTTTTGCTGAATGCCTCTTTCCATAAAGAATTTACCACCTTCTAAAGCTACTTTGAGAAAATTTTCATACTTAAAAATAAAGCTGTTTCCCTCTGAATTCCATCTATTGATTCTAATTCTAGAACCAAGCAGAATAAGCCTAATCTCTCTTCCATATGAAAATATTTCTGTTATTTCACTCCAAAAAATAAGCCAAATTGCTTTAGCTACTAAAAAAATTACTTTAGTAAAGTGGTAAAACTTTTAGTAAGACTTAAAAAATATGTTATGTTGAACTTGCCCTTCACTTGGATGCATAATAAAGTTGTAATATAACTTTCAAAAAATGAGGTCCACATACTTTAAAAATTTTTTTAATTTAAAAATTAAAAAAAATTAAAAATATTTTTAAAATATTGTGAAAAGTATACTTCAATGTATTTAGTTTTCTTTACAAGCCTATGCATCTTACTTTATGCAATTAAAAATCAATATTCTGAGGAGCACATAGGCTTTAGCATACTACAAAAGGGATCCTGGAAAACCAAAATAACTCTGATTCAGAACAGAGAATATACTCTGAAAAATTAAAGTTCTAGTACCATCCAAAGAAGCCTTCCATTGAAGAGGAAAATTTTATTTCAGTGAATTCAACAAGCAAGCAATCAGTCCAAAAAAAGAAACATTTATTAAATACTCACTAGGTTTGATTAGATGAATATTAAGGTAAATCAATGAACATTTATTAAGTTCGGACGATGTTCCAGGTACTCTGCTAAAAGATGGGGATACAAAAAGAACACAGAGACAGTCCTCACTTCAAAGAAGCTTATGTAGTCTAATGGAAAATATAACATGTACACAAATTTATACAAAGAAAAACTATATATAGGATAAATAAGAAACAAAGATACTAGCATTAATAGGGGATTAGGAAAAGGCTTTTCTTAAAAGATGAAATTTTAATTGGGATTTAAAGGAAGTCAGGGAGTTCTGAAGGTAGTCAGAGTGGAAGAATGAGAGCATTCCAGGCAGGGGACCGTCAGAGACAATTCCTGGAGTGGAGAGATAGAGCATGTCAAGAACCTATCATTTAGTGGTCTTTCTAATTTAAAAGTATTAAAGAATTACCTGAGCTTTGGAGATGGAAAATGGTTTGCCCATATCTACTCCCAAGTATCAGCCACACAATCTGAACCCAGCTCCTCCTGACCACTGATCTGTGCTCTTTCTTTAGCTTCATAGTCCAGGAAAATAAGAAATTTATTAAATGTATTCATTTTCTTAATTGCTTGAGGCTATAAGATTATACTTTAGGCTCACTTTAAAACAATTTCAAATCAGGAATATAAAACACCATGAGATGCAAAAAATATATCATGCATTTAAAACAGTAAATGTGTTAACACTTCATTAGGCCAGCATTTTTAGGAAAAATGTTATTTTACATAAGGATTTTTTTGGCTGGTACTTAACCCTTTGAGTGCTTGAGCTTAAGCTTAGTTGAATGTTTGAGAAATAAATCTTTCAAAAAAATGCACTAAAACACCCTTCCCTGTTTACTTCAATAACATATTAAATAGAATTTAACATCATCTTTATGACTCGAGGTCATTTAAACAATATTCTTGGGCTATATCCCAAATAATTCTGTAAGATTTAACATTATAGACACAGTGAAGGAAGTTTGCCCCCAAGAAATTCCCTGTGAAGGCAGAATCACAGATCTCCCTCCTTCCACCAAAAAAAGAGAGAGATATAAAAACACTGATATCTCTAGCTTTTCTTTTTTTAAATTTATTTTTGGTGGGGGGGTTCAAGGGGGGTTGGACTGATTTTCTATTTTTCTTATCACTGCCAAGCTATTTGCTATCATTGTATCTATTCTCAGAATGTATTACTGAATGGATTAAATGCTCCAATAGCAGCTTCAGGAGGCTGTAATCATAAATATATCTGGCACAAGGAAAGAATTGTGAAAGAAACCTGGCAGATGCTCTGATAGCCTTCTTACTGGACTAAGATGATAACTAAGAGACTTGTATATTCCCATTTACAACCCCATGAGTTTGGATCACTTCTATCCATGCTAAGAGAGAGAGTCTTGATACTGTGACTCTATCAAATAAACCAAATGTAGAGCTATCTCTAGGCCAAACCAACAGGAAGAACTGGACTACATGGCTCAATCAGAAGAGTATGTTGATTGGTAAAATTCACCCTATTTTATTCTTGTCTATGTCAGACACAAGAAGCAAGAAATCAGTGAGTATCACAAAATGCAAAGTCAAGTTGGGTTCATTTCATTTGTTCTTAAACCAACCAAATTTTCCCAGATGACCTTCATCCATAGAAAGCCTCTTGATCTTACTAACAGTCCATAGATCAAACATCATGCTCTTACCAAGTGTTAGATATTGTGCTAAGAATCAAGAATATAGATAAAAATGAAATAATATTTTGCCTACAGAGAGCTTACATTTGATCATCCTGTCAATTATTAAAATGAAAAAATAAAAATAGTGATAAATATATATATATATATAATGTAAACTTTCAAAGAATATACTGTGCCATAGAAATCTCTTAACCCTAGAAGATCACTCTACCCATGGACAACTTCTTATAGGTAGAGTACCCTTTGCCCATCATTCTCTTCCTCTGACTGACTGATTCCTCCCAGATCCTCAGTTTTATGGAAGAAAGCCTAGGATAGCCTTATTTTCTTTTCTAGGCTATAATCCTGACTTTCTAAAACACTTTCTTACTATGCTCCAAATCCACTTTTCAGCTTTCTTTCATGTATTATTTTCCCCTATTAGAATGTAAGTTCCTTTTAGGCAGGGAATGGCTTTCTTTTTGCCTGTGTTTATTTTTTCCGGCCCTGGCACAGTGCATGGCTCATAATAAATACTTAATAAATGCTTATTGACTTGACTATTAGTGGTGGCAATATATACATAAGAAATATCTACAAAGCAGATCATGTGGTATTCTTGACAGAAAAATCTAAAGGGAAGGACAGAAGGAAACTATGTTCTAGGCTGTCTGCTTAGTGCTTTGCAAATACTATTTGGATCCTATTAACAAGGGAAGTGCTATTTCAAACCTTATTTTCCCCGATTAAGGAAACTGAGGCAGACAGAGGCTAAATGTTTTACCTAGGGTCACACAGCTAGGATGTTTGAGACTACATATGAATTCAAGTTCAAACACTAATTCCTGACCGGAAGTCTACGACATTATCCATTTTTCTAAGTATTACCTTCTAGGGAAAATAAAGTCTCATGTGTGAGGAAGAGCAAATGGGCCAGTATGGATGGGCCATAACGTGCATAGAGAAGAGCAATGTTTAAGAAGAATAGTGAGGTTTGATGAGTTTTAAATATTAGAGTTCATAGTTGATCCTAAGGGAAATCGGGAGCCATTGGAAGAGTTTTTTTTTGTTTTTTGGGGTTTTTTTAGTAGGGGTGACGTCAGTAGATATGGGCTTTAGGAAAATCACTTTGGCAGCTGTGTAAAGGATCAAATTCTGTTATTTACAACTGAGAAAAGTAGAGGTTAATTGCCCATTGGGGAAAACTTGTAATGTACCATATGTGCTTTGTTGTGGCTGAACTGACCTGAAGCCCATTTCAATAGATCTAATTTAATCATTTAATAATAATTCTTAAGTCTTTAGATTGTACTTTCTGCTTCTAAAGGACAAGCATTAATTAATTCATCCATGCAACATCTCAGTAAAGGAGAAGCACTCAGTTAAGCTATGAGTCCATTGGGAATGAATACAAATAACAATCCCTGCTCCAGAAAACATATCAGAGATGGATGATGTTTTCTACGTGTTAAATTATAGTAACGATTATGGCCTCATCGAACTATTTCGAGTCCCCTGAAGTTCTTTAGAGTTGTGAACTTTCAACTCTTGAGAGATTTGAATTGGACTTTTGTCCCTTTATGCAAATGGGGAAATGACGATCTTGTTGGGGAGTTAGTGTCAGCCTGAGAGGGGAATGTGGGAACTGTACATTTATTGTATTCCGACCTGGTACATTGGAAATGGCATCCAGTGACCATAGAACCTGTTAACTCTCTAGTGATTTGATGTCTTTCACAATCAGTGCTAGACATTCTTCATTAAATAGGCTGGGAAAATGCCCATGATTCTCAGCAGAATTATTAGCAGACAACCCTTCACCCCACCCCACCCCCACATGTTTCTACAAAATACAAAACACATAGATTATCCTGTGGGCTCCTGGCCAAATCTCCTCCTGATATAAGCCAGTCCTAGGCACAGGACAAAGAGATTTTACTATTCAGCATCCCTACCGGTATCTTCCTGGTGTTAAGTGTTACTAATGTAGGGTCAGAGGGATCATATGAAGCTGGATGCTCTATTCATCAGCTAAAGATAACTGTGTGTTAAATTCCTCCTGGGGGTGGGGTTGGAGTGTGGAAATTAGAAGCAGATTTTTAAGTTGATCTTTTGCCACTGAGTTATCTTACCCAAAGACAACCTGAACTTGGAAGTTAAGCCTGGGAAAGAACAAAAGTCAACATTACATTGACTCTGTTTCAGAGATACACTATAGATCCGAGCTAATCCCAGGCAGTCAATACCAAAGATAAGAACATTATTTATTTTATCACTGCTGGCGCAATTACACACTTTACCCTATATTTACTGAACTTCATAAATATGGTAGATCAATACTAGTTATTAAAATCCATCCACAAGTGATAGCTCATGAAAGAAGGTTTTGTAAAATGGTCTTGAAAGCCCATCTAGAGGCAACCCAGTACAGGGTAACTTATTTCCTGCTTAATTACACAGATGTCCTGGCGGCCTTATTGATTCCTCAGGCTTTGGACATGACATCACTCCTAATAACACATGCAATAAGCTATTACCACAATGCAGAACAGCCCATTAACCCATGTTGCAGTCATAAATCGCCTGGCTTAGCCAAACACATGGACAGGGCACTGAGAATACTTATCTCTGGAGAATTACACACCAAGGTCAGATGTCATAGAAAATGATGGGAGAGAATTAAAATTGCTCCTATTTATATGTAAAAGAATAGGATCACAGGCTGCAAGCTGGAAGAAATCTTAGAGATCATCTCAGAAATCCAACCTCCTTTTTTTTACAAGTGAGGAAACAAAAGTTTAGTGGTCCCATGATTTGCCAGGCAGAGAGTAAGGGTCACATCTGAGATTTGAACCCAGTCTTTTATGTCCATGGACCCTAAGGTCCTTTCTAATTCAGAATCTGTGATCTTATGATCAAATTTGTCACTCTTCCTATCATGCATTACTATCTGACCCTTGAAAATTCCTCTAGACTGGAGGTTCTCAAGCTTTTTTTGTGTCATGGACCACTTTGGCAATATCCAGAAGCCTATGTACTCCTAAGAATAGTGTTTTAAAATGTGTAAGATATAATTCATAGAATTACAAAGGGAATTCAACATATTGAAATGGTTATCAATTTATATCTCTTAAATATATATTATATATGTGTGTACACATGTGTATATATATATATATATGTGTGTGTCTATGTATGTGTGAACACATTTCCAAAATGCAAGTTTACACACCTCCAGGAGTTAAAAACTTTCACTTTAGCCCAAGTTCCTTTGTCATCATTCTCCTGTAGAAAATTGTGTCTCAGGGTATTCAAGGTTCAAAGCCATCCTACTCATTATATCACAATTGTCAAGCTATAAACTTCACTGTGGTCACTCTCTATAAGTTTCTTCTGAGAAGAGATAATTTAAGTCTTTGTATTTTCATTTTCACTGCTTAGCACAATTCCTCAAATATAATAGAAGCTTAATAAATGCTTGTTGTCTGAAACTGTAGACACCATTACAAAAACTATGTAATTGCTCCACCACCTATAGTAATGGTTTCCTAGAATTAACTTGGCCTGCTGAATTTCCTTATTTGATATACTTAATAACACAGTCAAAATAGAATTTTCTTCATTAAGTAGACTGGTAGACTGGACAGATTTCTATGATGATAAACTTATGGGTAATTTCCAGAGTCTAATGATATTTTCTTCCCAACCCTAGAACAGCACATATAGAACAGGCATGTATATTATAGGTCACTGGGCACATAGCCACATTCCCTTTACAGCAATCTCATTCAAGTCTAATTTATTCTACATGAGAAAATCATCAAAGTAAAACCCAAAATAGGTTGGATGCTGGGAGGTCATTTTAGAGAGATATCAGATAGAATTCATGCTGTTTTTATTTTTTTTAAAAAAGTCTTGTTATAGACAAAGAAATCTAAAAAAATCCAATAGCTATATGGCCTAACTGGCAAAATTTGTGGAAATTGTTTCTGGTTTATGATGTAGTAAGGAAGAAAACACAATGGTGAGAAATGATTGGTTGATTGGTTGTTGAAAAAGTATTTATCAAATGATTACTATGTTTATAGTACCGATTAAAGCGCCAGCAATGCAAATAGATGAGTAAGATCATCTTTGCTCTTGAGGACATCATATTCTAATGCAGAGAGGCAAAATATTTGAATGTTTTAACTACAGCTTAAATGGAAAGGTTCCTTGGTCCTTAGGGTATAGTTACAAAGTAAATCGGGATGTATCTTCTTTAATTCCATTTCCACTGATAACCATCTCATCCATTTCTGATGTTAAACCATTTGACAGTATCAAGGGCTTTGGTAGAGAGAACTTTCTTTTCTGAATCTTAAGTTAAACTAGCCATAGCAGCTGAAGAAGCAGTTCCCAGGCTGCATCCTCCTGGAAGTTACTTCCTGTGATAATGGCTGACAGACCTGGGCTAGACCAAAAGACTGAGGCAGTTTGCCAGTCCCAGGGCTCTTGAGCTCCTCCACACAGTGGTGGAAATTGGACAGCAGCTGGTTGTTGTACTGGTAAGGAAGGCAGGACCAGAGTCATTTCTTCACTAAGTGATGATGCAATAGTCTGTGCTGTTTGCAGAGATGGTGGTTTAAAGCAGGGTTTCTTAAACTTTTTCCACTCATGACCCCTTTCCACTGGAGAAATTTGTACACAACCCCTCTCAAATATGAGTCAATGTATTTCTGAAAGCATTTTGCATGGCAGGACAAAGTGTGCATGTTGTATGTTCAGAACTAAGGCTACAGTGAAGTTGTATACATGATGCAACATGGTCAAAGACTGCCAGTAACTCCTCAGATTGATTGTGCATTTGATTTTGAATTAATTTTTGGTTGTTGCTTTCAGAAATTTTTTACTGTTGACAAATTTTTGGTGACCTCCACATTCAGTTAAACAATCCCACATGGGGAGTATGAGGCTCACAGCTTAAAAAATTTGGTTAAGGGGAAACTGCTATTCTCAAAGTTCTTGGGTTCATCTGGAGCATCTCCTTAAAAGTCTAAGGAGTCTTTTTTTTGGTCTGTAAAAATCTTTAAAGTAACTAAACGCCCTAAAGATAGGTTGCATAAAGAAGCATTATTTTTAAAAGGCAGAAGAATATAGAAGGGAGGCCAGAAGAAAACAAAGAGAGAAGCAGGACAGCTTTGAAAGTTACATGTTGAATTTCTTCTATTCCTAAAAAAAGGAAAAATAAACTGTACATAGTAGAGAATTACCATTTCATATATAATATTTTTTCTGTTCTGTTTTATATATGATGATGCTCATTTTATTTGGTGTTTGTCAAGTTGTTTCAAATAAAACAATTTAAATTTAAATTTTTAAAGATCATTCTCAGATGTACTATAGAGTTTTGGTTTTTTTTTTTTGTTTTTTTTTTTTACACTATAGAGTTTTAATGGATTTTGTACACTTTAGGATTTGTGATACTGGTGTTTCTTGTGGTCTTCATGCCAAAAAAGGATTTTGCTTTCAGAGACTTTTCATGTGTATGTTTGGCCTAAAAACTGAGGATTAAAGCATCATCTGTTCTTATAATTATACTAAAAAGTGAGAAAATGGCCTGTGGAGTTAGCGGATGTAGAAGGAAATGATGAGAAATGGCAGAGATTCCCCCAATTTTCCTCATTTTCCCTTTTTGGATTGTGCACATTTGATTAAAAATAAGTGCTCTCTGTGTTTATGTTTGATTTATCTTTATTCAAACTATTGAATGAGCTTGCTCACATTTTGCTTATTCCAGGAAATTGAGTGAGAATGCTCATGGTCTAGGGATACCCCTCTTTGCAGAATTATGCTTGCTTTCCAGATGTTTTTTATCCTTTGGAGTGAAGAAGCTTTTCATCATACCCAGCCTTGAATCACTCAATATTACAACCCTGAAGGAATCATCCTAAAGAATAAACTATACTCCTCCACCATTCCCTTCACAAGAATCCTGTCAATTTGGTTATGGTATTTAAAAAACAACCCTGAATAAATTGTGCTTCAAGATGGGAGGAGTGATTAGTGCTTAATGTGGAAATTCAATTATCAGAAAATGATTCATGTCATTTTAACTTCCCTGATTCACATACATTTTGTCTGTCTGTCTGTCTTTACCTCCATCTCTCTGTCTTTATCTCTTTACCTCTATCTCTCTCTTTTTCTGTCTCTCTTACTCTGTATATGTCTTTCTGTCTCTGATTCTCTCTGTGTGTTTGTGTTTCTCTGTGCTCTCTCTCCTTCCTCTCCATCTCCTTCTTCCCTCTTCCCTCTCTCCCATCTCTGTCTCTGTCTCGTCTGTCTCTGTCTTTCTGTCTCTCTGTCTCTGTCTCTCTCTCTCTCTCTCTGTTTCATCATAACTGGTATTGTTCCTCAAATGGTTCCTAATTCCTCATTTTCAAATTCCTCATTTTCAAATTCCTTGTGAGGACCTTGTGAGGTCATCTGGTTCAGGCCTTAAGGAACATTCCTGACATAATTTTTTCAGTACTCTCTACTTTATTTTTGCTTTTGTACCTAGCAGTTCAATTCTTGGATTTCTTCTCCAACCATTCATGTAGCTTTTCTGAATTCCCTACCATCAGATACCTTATGGAAAGAATGAATTTTCTCTATTTTCTTATCCATTCTTCTGCTCTCCCAAGGAGCATATCACCCTTTAATTTTTTAAAAGGAGTTTTACTACAGAAAAAACATGGGCATTTGAGCATGGGTGATGATGATATTAGTAATTAATAGGAAGGATGTTATCACAATTGACAAAGGTACTTGTTTGATTGTCTTTTTAAGCAACAATTGGGAAACCTAGGGCTTATTCTTTCTTTCTTGGTGCCCTTCTTTCTTGCCTAAATTATTTCTTCATTTGGGTCATTAAATCCATTCTAATTCTTTTGCCATGAATTTGGTCAGTAGACTGCTTTCTAGAATCTACTTCTTCAACCCTCAGGTATCTGGAAAGAATAATCTCCCTTGTTGTTCCTAGTCTATCCCTTCCAGAATATTTCTGACTTAGATTAACTACTTTAGAATCCTAGGAAGTCCGCTCCTGTCTGTCCACTCTTTTTATTCCTATGAGAAAAGATTCTTCCCCATGTGGGCCCCTAAACTATCTCTACTTTTCTCTCAAGTATTAAGCTCCCACTAGCTTTCTTTGCTCTGAAAGTTTCTATACTTTGACCCTAGAAAACGTTTTAGTTCTAACTCTATCCCTCAGATCTAGTTGATCAGATCTAGTTGATTCTACAGATCCTTGTAGATCTAGGATCCTTGTAGAACTTTATCACATCACCTCTGCTTTCAGAATAACTTGCTCTCTAGTTATGAACTTGCTTCCCAGATAGGCCCCCTACAAATTTCACTCAGCATATTGGGATGGATATTTCCCCTGTAGCCAGCTACAGAGCCAACCTCTGGATGCTGAGGCTATTGTTCTGACCTTTCCTTTCTGGACATGAAACCCACAAATTATTTGATTTTTGTTATAATTAAATGGTATAGTATTTGGAAATATCAAAATATTAACTCCTCCACACTCACTCCCAACAATTAGGCACAATTACTATATGTTCCATGTCCACATTTTTTCTTCTTTCTTGTTCCCTAGCTTTCTTCAAAGCTCAACAAAGACACTACCTCCAACATGAGGCCATTTTTGAATCTTCCAGATGTTGGTAACTCCATCTGTATTTACTTCTTATATATTTTTATAAATGCTGTTTCCAACATAGAATATAAACTTGTTCAATGTAAGAATGCTTCATTTTTGGTTTTGTATCCTCTTATGCCAGGTATGTAGTTATTACTTCATAAAGCTTCTTAATTGATTAAATGATTGCTACAATCCAAATAATCAACCACTACAAATGATCAAACAATCCAAATGAATAACCAAATCCATGGAGGCAGCTAGGGAGTGCTGGGTTTAGAGTCAGGGAGATCACAGTTCAAATCTGGTTTCAGACACTTATTGTGTGACCAAGTCAAGTTATTTAAACCTGTTTGCCTCAGTTTTCTCACTGGTACAATGAGCTGGAGAAGGAAATGGCAAACCACTCCAGTATCTTTGCCAAGAAAACCCCAAAAGGGTCAGTCAGACACAATTGATCAATAACAACCAAATCTGTGCTATCATATTTAGTGTGTGCTACCATTTCTAAGTAATAGAGGATCTGATGTATAGAAAAATGTATTTAGAGGCAGGAGATCAGGGCTAAAAGCTTAGCTCTGCTTTTTGCAATCCCTGTTACCTTTACCAGCTCACTGAATCTCTCTAGGTTTCATTCTCCCCATCTTTTAAATGAAGGGTTTAGGTTAGATGAGGCAATTTCTAGTGTTAAATCCATGATATTATGATATACCCCAAATAGTGATCCTATTAGGGAAAACCTTATGACATATACGGGGCAATGATAGGAGATATTTTGAACAAGATAAACTTTCTGCATATCTCCAATTAGATTATGTAAATAGATGTCTACCTGTATGTCCTGGCCATTGCTAGGAACTACATCTTCCTTGGGCAAAAGAAACCTTACTTTTGGATAATCTTATTAAGCCAAGAGCTACACCTACAGAAACTTAAAACTATGAGAGGTTTTCAGTTTACACTCATAGAATTGGGGAATAGGGGTAGAGAAAGTGTGGGGAATCAGGAATTCAGATCTATGATTTCATATGTGTAAGAAACTTCTCTTGGTGAAACTGCTCCTATCTCTTCCAAGATTCCAATGGTTCCAAAACTTAGAATCAGTTTTAGAGAACTGGTCTGAATTTTGATTATTGTCTTAAATATATACAAAAACTTTTTTTACCCTTTTCACAATCTAGTCCCAATCTAAATTTCTTTTTTTAAAATAGTATTTTATTTTCCCAAATGCATGCTAAGATAGTTTTCAGCATTCACTTTTGCAAAGCCTTGAGTTCCATATTTATTTCCCTCTCTTTCCTCCAACAAAACAGCAAAAAATCCAATATAGGTTAAATACATACAATTCTTCTAAACATATTCACATATTCATCATGCTCTGCAAGAAAAATCAGACATGAGAAAATAACACAAGCAAAAAAATAACAAAAGATGAAAATACTGTGCTCTGATCTACAGTCAGGCTTTATATCTCTCTCTGGATACGGATAGCACTTTCTATCACAAGTATATTGGCCTTGTCTTGAACCCCTACATTATCTATCACAGTTGATGTTCACATAATTTTGTTATTGCTATATGTTAATGTTCTCTTGGTTTTCCTCACTTCATTTAGCATCAGTTCATGTAAGTCTCTCCAGGCTTTCCTGAAATCAGCCTGCTGGCCATTTCTTATAGAACAATAATATTCCATAACATCCATATACCATAATTTATGCAGTCATTACCCCAACTGATGGGCATCCATTCAGTTTCTAGTTCTCTGCCCTACCAGAAGGGCTGCTACAAACATTTTTGCACATGTGGGTCCTTTCCCCCTTTTTATGATCTCTTTGGGATACAGATCCAGTAGAGACATTGCTGGATTAAAAGGTATGCACAGTTTGATAGCCCTTTGAGTATAACTTCAAATTGCTCTCTAGAGTGGTTAGATCATTTCATGACTCTACCAACAATTCATTAACATCCCAGTTTTCCCCTTCAACATTTATCATTATCTTTTACTGTCATCTTAACCAATCTGAGTGGTATGAAGTGGTACCTCAGACCAACCTAACTTTTCAGAAATATGTGTTACTTCCTTTTACAATCTCTATGGTCCATTCAACTCATCCTTCTTCCCAAGCATGCCATACCTTGCCCTCCACCTTCCATCTCTGAATCTTTACACAGGCTGTCTCCCATGCCCAGAATGTATTCTGTTCAAATGAATCTTGTAAAATCCCTAGTTTTTTTTTCAAAACAGCTCCAATCCCATATTAATTTCCCCAGCTGCTAGTGCCTCCCCCTCCTCCAAGTTACCAAGTAATTATTTTGTATATACTTGTGCAGTATATGTTTTCTCTTCCAATAGTATTTGAAGTCTTCCTGAGCAAGAACTATCTGATTTTTATCTTTGTACCTAGCATGGTACGTGGTACACACTTGGTACTTAATAAATGCTTGATTACTCCCAGAGGATTATTTTATCCCATATTCTGACAGAACCTAAAAGAATTAGAGTAAATATCTATTAATATAAAATAAAGTCCTCAGTGACTGGACATTATCCCAGACCACTGTCTTACACATAGAGACTAGGAACATCCTTTTCATTGAAAGACTCTTGTTTCAGTGTGCTGAAATTATATTTTCCTCATATACAACTTAGTTGATGTGCTTATTTGCTTTTATTTCCAGTGTTTTCACCAATACTTATTCCAGAAGACAAAGAAATAAAACACTGAGTCTAGATTAGGGCAGATACTTTAGATACACTTTGATCAAAATTGCAAAATATGTTAAAGTTTGTCTTTTCTATGCCTCTCTCTCCCATCCTCTTTTGAGCTATTTTTTCTTACATTTTTGATGAATCTAGCAACTGTCCAATGTATCTATCCTCAGGCTGTCCCCATCTTCCACATTTGGAGTCCTATCTTTCTTACCTTTCCTTCAGGCAATTCCTTTACCTAGATCTTTCCTTCTTCCTTTTCTCCAATTTCATAGGTGTCAGTCTCTTATAACCTTGCTTTATGGTTTTCAAGCTGATCTTATAAAAGAATCTGTGCTAATATTCTATTATGTGCTAATGAATTTATGTGTTATCACTCCTAGATAATAGATTTGCATTTTAACCATAGCTTCTGGAAATACTGTCTAAACTTAAAGTGTTGGCCCCATTGAATTAATTTCAAATACACATCACCAAAGGAAAAAAGAGACATTGTTGAATAGGTTAACCTTTGAGCACCCTTCAAATCATGTGCTCCAATCTCATCAGGGTGATAGAGTGAAGACATTTTACCATAATTTTTAAAAGCGATATTTATATCTCTATTGGCTGTGGAGTTACAATTATGATATTAGAGTTAACTGCCCCATCAGTGAGCCTTTGTTGAGTTCAAACATATGGGAGTTTGGCCCAGGATAGTTTCCCTCCATTAACATTTATGTTTACATACAATTTAAGCTTAATAAAATTCATATGGTTTTGTTTCACTAATACTGAGTTCATCAGAGCTCCAGCTTCCAGCCTGAACCATGTATGCCATGAAGCCTGGAGAAATCCACTCACATCCTAATGATGACCCATGAGAAACAGGAAGTCCAAACCATAGGAGCTTTGCCTGGGTCAGGGCCAGAATGGTAGAGAATGACTCGGCTGATTTGATCTATTGTCCTATCTCTAGCTGGAATAGTCAGGAGACAATATAGAAAAGAATCCATTCGCTTTATTGATTACTTGGGTTTGGGAAGATAATACTGAAATTGATATTATCGTTGTGGTTTGGAAACTTGGGAGGCCACCATTTAAAAACAAAGAATATTTAGCCATTTGATTCAAATGGTCAGGTAACATTCCAGATGTGTGATGATGTTGTTGTTTTTAATTTAATCAAGAGTGTAGAGGAAAGAAGGGAGGAAGGAAGGAAGATGTGTAACCTTAAACCATCTTTCCAAAGAAGCTTCATGAGTAAGTTATGTTTAAGAGGCTTCCATCTTTTCCTGCCTCTCCCTGTCTCACTCACTCATTTGCTAACAGCACATATGGAACCAATTACAGACAAAGCCCAATTGTTGTACATTTCCCACACCGAATCTATGCTTTCTTTAACTGCCTCTTAACGTAGGTCTGTGCTGGATACATAAATTTCATTTCACTTTCTTTCTTCCCAGCTTTTTAAAGTGCCTGTTTCCTGATTCATTTTTCATGCAGTTTAAAACTTAAACTCTTTTCTCTGACCCCTAGTTAGTTTTTTTGGATAAACATAACTTTCTTTTCCATCCCATCTTTCCCACTTCTTTTTTTCTATCCTCACTGCCCTCTCCCCCTCAAAAAAAAAAAGAACACTATTCTCTGGGGAATAAATAGAGAGTAGTTCTCAAAACATATGAGTGATATCATGCTAATATGGGATTGAATGAATAATGTGGGATTATTCCAAAGGAAATCTTAGCCTCTTTCATAAAAACTAGAAATGGGAATAGCACATATGAAATTTCTTTTTAAAGACAAACAGCCTTCTAACTAGAAAACCTTTTACTCTTCTCTTTGTAGTCATTCTCTTTGATGGGAGGAATAAGCAGATGAGGGACATAAAGGGGACTGGGTAAAGATTTTTTATCATCTGAGCACCAATGAAGTGTAGAATTGTATCATATCATAAATACAATGTAATTAGAAAAGAAATGGCAACTGTGTTGAATAACTCTAATTCATAAAACTGTTTCAGACCCTTGTAAAGTTAACTGTTATTTCTTTGTGTTTACTAGTACACATTAAAGTAAATGCCCAGGAACACAGACATTTAACCAATGGTTTATTTTCAAATTTATAGATTATATTTGATTCATATGGGGCATGTGGTACAATTAATGTCTTTTCTCCACCTGCCCCCACCTTGAGACTCACTTTGTTTCTCTCTGCATATTTCTGTGTTTCTGTCTCTTTTCTTTCCTTTTCTGTGTCTCACTTTTTGCCTCTCTTTTCTGTTTCTCTGCATCTTTCTGTGTTTCTCTTTCTGTCTTTTCTTTCCCTTTCTCTGTCTCTGTCTTTTTGTGATTCTGTCTCTCTACTTATGCATATACAAAATCTTTTAATCAAACGTGTACATTTATTAATGGTCCAAAATGTATGAATTTTATAACTGAGACATTCATTGGCTCTCCCAAATCCCCAATGTGTTGTTTCTAGACTTCAAATATTTTCCCTCTGTCCAGAAGAGAGGGAAATTCCGAATGCAGGATTTAGCATTAATCTCTGCACCAGATGGTGATATAGTAGATACTCTTTTTAAGGTGAACATGTGATCTACTGTACAGCAAGCAGAAGGGGGTAGGGAATCACGTGATGGCATGTATCATGCCTGATAGGGCTCTGATTAGACAACTGACCTGGTTCCCATCTGTAACTACAAGAAGTGAGGTTGACATTTCAGGACCACTTGCCCCAGAAGCTGAATTCTTCCACTTCTGAAGCATAACAGCCCTGCTGAGCCAAACTGACTGCACAGGGAAAGGCAGAAGGAAACTAAAGATATGTTACTTAAGACATGTTCTTAGGGTGGCAAGGCTTGAGTTATTTTTTTCCCTCTCTTTCCATTTTTCTCCCCAGACAAGCCACATCTTGACTCATGTGGTCTAAAGTAAAACCCTCTTAGTTACTTGATATTTTAGCAAATCTCCAGGAGACTATCGTTTATTCTAGAGGAAGCCTCGTCTTTCTCTTTGCTAGGGGAGCACCCACACATACAGGGTGAGTTGGTGAGCGATGGTAATTCAGGCAGCAGTGGCTCCGAGTGGGTCCCAAAGACTTTTGTTCAAAATACCTTATGGATCTTTGAGAAGACGGAGTGTCGAGAGGGTAAGCAACATTTGTTATTCTCTAAGCAAAGCGCTGCTGAGCAAAAGAGAAGATGTTTATTTTAATTGTAACCAACTCCACTATGTTATTAAGTAAGATTTTCCACGAGGAATTAATTACTGGCATTGCATGATCCTATATTGGAATTGAGATTTTTCTTCTCATCTGGGGTAGGGGAAAGTTTGAGACTATTAAAGCTACCACTGTCTATGGAGGAAGAGAAGAAAAGGGGAAAGATAGAAAGTTACTACCTCTGAAATGTCTGAAAAATCTGAGTGCTTGTTAAAAAAAAAAAAAGCATACCATTAAGGAATCTAAAAGCCAGATGCTTAGGACATTGATTGAAAGGTGTTCATTAAGGCTGAGAGGCTGCACATTTTTTTCACAGGATGATTTTGTCCAATTGAGGAAATAGCTAAAGATCAAATGGCAGTTAAGAAACTTTGTGGGGGAGAGGGCTTCAAATATACAGCTGGTTGATTAAAATCTCTGAATTTTGCAGATAAATTGGTTATGACTTTCAGTGTGTATGTTTCAAATATTCCAAGGTCTCCTTCATAATTGTTCTATTAATCTCCTGAAAACATATTTACTTTATGGTAGTCTCTGGAAGAGAAGATCCAATAAAATAATAATGATGATTTGTTCTTGTCTGAGGAAACATTTAGGTAATGGAATGCTTGTAGTAGTTAAAAACAAAGTTGGCTGGCAAGAACTTAAGGTCATACCTGTGGCTATAGCAAATGATATCTACCCTGCCAAGGTGAAGGGACTCCCATAAACACAAAAGGTCCTCTCTTTTATTCCTCACAAACCCTCACTGTCAGCTTGGAGAAGCCAATAGTTCAGATAAATTTGTTATGTAAGCTGGAGTAAGATAAAAAGCACCACAGAAGGCTGTCTTGATGAATTGCTGACCTGGTATTTAAGATTTAATATTGTTTAGTTGGGGTAACCTTAGTCTCTGGTTTTTTTTTTTACCATATTCCTAATTATTGGTTTGGGGATATTGAGAAAATATGATTGAGGACTTAGAAAACATGAAATATACTCTGGAATGAGAATCCACAAGGAACTTATGATTTTGAACATAGTTTTGTCTCTATCATTCATTCATTTAAAACATACACCAACTTCTCTACAACCTATGGTGTTTATATTTGAGTTTTGTTTTTTTTAATATACAATTTTTGTATCCACTCTCATATCAGCTAACATTTCCTGAGTGCCTATTGTATGCAGTGA
This sequence comes from Myrmecobius fasciatus, assembly GCA_023553655.1. Classification (NCBI taxonomy): domain Eukaryota; kingdom Metazoa; phylum Chordata; class Mammalia; order Dasyuromorphia; family Myrmecobiidae; genus Myrmecobius; species Myrmecobius fasciatus. The sequence continues at coordinate 342,224 of JAJPUD010000207.1, read as the reverse complement.
GGTTGAGACAGTGGAAAAATACTGAATCTAGAGTCAGAAAGATCTCACTTCAAAGCTATTCTCAGAGACAGACCTTGACTTGAGTAAGATAAAAAGCATTTAATCTCTATTTGCCTCAGTTTCCTCATTTATAAAAAAGAGGATAATATTAGTTAAACTACCTCCCGGAGTTACTACAAGGATTAGATGAGACAATATTTGCAAAGCATTTAGCACAGTGCCTGCCACATAATAAGTATTACATACATACTAGTTATCATTATTATAGCATAATATTATTGTAGTAAAACATTTTCATCATATTGGCATTAAAGACATACACTTGTAATGGAATTTAGCCATATTTTAAAAGACTCATACCACAAATAATGATTATATTTTGCAAGAAAGCATTTTTGTAACATATCAGACATTTTATAATATGTCCAATATGTATATAGATAGACATATGTATACAGGGATGCACAGGGCATGTGCATGTTGCTCATATGTGCATGAAATGATAGGGACCTCTACTTGCTATTTAAAATTATTAGATTTGCCAGTTAGACATTTAATATATACACTTTTATTTTAATTCATTGTTTTTCAGTTGATTAATCATTAGCAATGATAGATTTACATACATAAAACATGTTTGCTTTTGGGGGCGGGGTGTCTGCCAAAGATACAGATCTTTTTAAGCTCATTTGGATTTTAAAGTGAGTATGCCTGAGAGATCTCTGGTCGTTGGAGAAAAGTTTGTACGTGGTCATAACCCTAGACATCATATTAAATCTCATCGTTCAAAATGAAGTCAGGAGGAGAGATGGATCATAACTCATTCAAGGTGTAGTCTTGCATTTATTATGACTCTCCTGTCACACTTCCCACTGTAATGGACAATAAAGGTATGTTAGAATGTATGACATAATGTCAATTCCAATTGGACTCAATATTATCTGTAGTTTTGTGAGACTTTTCAAAATCTAAGACATATATTTATATAAGAAAAGAACAAGAAGAGAGAAAGCTTCTTCAATAATGGGAAACATTTGCCCCTAGAACTGTATTCCTGAAGGCTTAGCAACATCTCCCCGATTCCTAAGCAAAAAGGCTTTCTAAAGTTACATCAGGCACTTAGAGAGTAAGAGACATCTAGATGTTGATTTCTGCAAATATTTAACCATATAATACTTCACCTATAGAACATCTCTATTTCCAAAAGGTTTACACATCTATCTCGTTTCATTTTAGTCTCAAAATATCCTGGTGAGGGAGATGGAGCAGGTATAATTGTCCAGCAGGAAAACTTATTTATAGACTAATTAAGCCCTTGACTACTGGCCAAGTCAGAATAAAGGTACTGGAAGCGTATTTAGACACACAGGTAGCTATTCTGATCATTGAATTTGTGTGTAAAGCCATGGTATCCCTGAAGAGAAACTCTTTATAGCCTGGGGTCAGGGAAACAATGGAAAAGGGGAATATAATCAAGTGGTGCCTGCTTCTAACTCTCATTAACTTTGTTGGTGTTTATCTTTCATTCTGGAAGAGGACCAACAACTTCAGGAAAGTGATGTTATGATGTGCAAGTGAATTGGATTTAAGTGAGATTGGGCTATGCAAAATCACCAGCCTCACTCTCTCTCCCAGAGCCATCTGGGTCCAGTGGCAAGTTATAACTTAGAACAACTGGAAATGGCCCTGGATGCTCTGAAAGTTCTGGCCTTTTTAAGCTAAAGTCTTTCCCAGGTCTCAGTCTGGGTCTCAGATACTTACTAGCTGTGTGACCCTGGACAAGTCACTTAACCCTCTTTGAATTCTTCATTTGCAAAATGAACTGGAGAAGGCAATAGCAAACCACTTTAATATCTCTGCCAAAAAAAAAAACCCACAAATGGGATCACAGAGAATTGAACACGAATGAAAAATGACTTAGCAACAACAAAATGGCACCTTTCAGCTTTAAATTATATGATCCTATCAGTTTATTAACTTTATTCTGTAATAAGAATTTCCAACTATTGGAAAGTTCCACAAACTAGAGTAATTTACTACACAGTATTATTAACCATTACTTCTGGAGTACAGCAGACTTCCCATAGGGCAAAGGCTAAAAATCAGACAAGAGGAAGCACAGAATGAATTATATGTATGTTTCTATTTCTACCTCTGTCTCTTTTGCTATTTTACATGTCACTAAAGAAATGATTATTTGCGATATGCTGGATTTTTCTCTATCATGAGGCTAGTACAAAGTCAGTAGGCTTTCAAAAACCTGTGATTATTCAGTTGTTTGTCATGTCCAACTCTTCTTGACCCCATTTTTGTTTTCTTGGCAAAGATATTGGAATGCTTTGCCATGTCCTTAATTTAGAGCTGGAATCTAGTCCATCCAATTTGTAGACACTGAGGCTCAGGAAAAAAACAAAAACAAAAACAAAAAACAAAAAACCCAACATCAATCACATGATTTCACAAAATTATTGAGAGATTTGAACCTCTCATTTGGAATCTAGCAGTCTTTTGACATTTCTATACTACCTCCATGTAAATTAACAGAAAACTTATGAGGCAGATCCAGAAATGTGTGTGTATACACATAATGTATGTATGTATATAGGTATATATGCTAGTACAAATAATCATACATAATATACATATAAATTCATGTAAAATATTACAATCCACATTAGGTTTCTAATCATCAAGTAGAATTTGCCCTTGAAACTACTCTTAGTATACCATAATCAAATGGTTTGGGAGGAAGAGTAAGAGCAAAAATGATGACATAAAATGACAGACCAATTCTCGTGTTTAAGCAGTAAAACACCAAAACAGAGTTTGTTCTTCATTGAAGCACATTCATTTTTGCACAGATATAAACTAAATATCTTTACTCCTATCCTATTTATTTCTAATTTTGATATGAATTTTGGTTATTGGGGATGAAACAAAGTTTATACATAGTGATGTGGCCACATATAAATTGGATAAAGGAACAAATTGTGGCTAATTCATTAGAAAGCAAAGGATGAAGACAGCAACCTATGACTCAGTTTATCCCAGTTATCTGGATAGTTTAGATGAAATATACAGTTTTAGGTGAAAATATTCAGTTATTTGGACATTTTTAGCTGGAATGGGGAGAAGAATAAAAACTTTTATATGTTGGCAAAAGAAGTCAAATGGCAAAATGTTACTAGATAAACATTTTCAAAATAATATAATCATCAGCTTTTTGCACCAACACTTTTTAGTATGTTATTCTGAGCTGATGTATTTCCCTTCTATTATTTCACAAACCATTATATTATCACAGCAGCTAGGCTGCATAAGTTAAGGATTCAGGAAGCAATGCAGTCTCTACAGACTGTGTGTGACACATTTTTTGAATATATTCATGCAGAGAAAGTGTGAGACTGTATCTTTCCCCCTCAATCCCCAATAAAACAACTTACATACTAAAGCACTGTCTTTAGTGGATATTTATTACCATTAAAAGCAGACAGCAAAGACACTATAGAGACAGATCACTATAATCACGCATATTATTATCACAACCTCCTAATACAGCAGAAGGTTTTGTTCTTTCTAAAAATACATCTCTTTTAGAGAAGAAAGAATTTGTAGCATTTGATATGGAGTTTCTCTAGTTCACAGGCCAAATTTAAGGGCAGTTTTCTTATGATATTTGTTAGTTGTTTGAAGCCAGATTGAAACCTTTTTTCTTTCAATTTTTGCTTAGAATTTCAAGTTAAACAGAAAAATTATTTTTATTAAAAACACTAATACTAAGTTGTTGAGTTGAGAAACTCTTCTATGAAAGAGTTGAAAAAGGATTGGAATCATGAATGTGTTGCTTTGGGGAGAATTTTGGTGACAACATTTAATTATAGCATGGAAAAAAATGGAATTGTAATGTGCATCAGTGGAAGGAGTCGCCACACAGAGATTCATCAAAGAGCCACATATTTTCAAAGCTAATCTGACAACCAAATCTATTATATTGAATGTATTTTGCTTTTTTTTTTATAACTCTGGGAGACTTCAGATATTTAAATAAGCAATCAGTTTTGGAACACCACACTTGTGAAAGACTAGTCAATGCCATGTGACAACTCTGCTTCTTACTGACTCTGATATGCAAGAAAGAAATCCCTCTAGATAATAAAAATTTATACATTCTGCCAGAATTTGTCATTATCTTGAAGTTGCAAGCACAGGAGTTCTCAAAATTCTATGTTTTTCTCATTTTCAACAAATAATAAAAATTAAATTCCTGCTCAGGAAACAAGGATGAAGATTATTGGAATAATTATACTTATGCCACCTACCTCACTAGGTTGTTGTTGTTAGGAAGGTAATTTGTAAATCTAAAAATGCTATATAAGTGAGAGCTATTAATTGTTGCTATTGCTATTATTATGTTAATAATAATGTCTCATTTTGTAGTTCAAGAAGACCTCTTCATTCAGGGACATTTAGGCTATTGATGCTAGATACCAGTTTCAACTGTTGTAGTCTTTCTACTGGCATATATGACTTAAGTTATATATGGCAATATTGAAAGTAGGTATAATTTTAGTTAACTTATATTATTATGTAAGATATTCTAACAATGAAATTTACATTTGTTATTTTTCCTTGAGATATTATTAGAAATCTTCTGGATGATTACAAAGCCAGGCTTGAGAATCATTGTTCAACTCTCCCATTCTCCTGTACCAAACTTCTAAAATTAAGATGTATGTCCAACTAGTTGAAAAGAATTTAATTCTTCTGCCTCCTCTCTCCTGAAACTACTGGCTTTAAAAAAATTAACCCAAAGACCCAGGACACGTCTTTTCATTTACTATAAAATAAGATTTCTTTTTGGTGGAGAAACAGGAGACAAAGGGGTAAACCAACCATACTGGTATGGAGATCCTTAGGGTAAAACCTAAGTGGCGCTAAATAGATAGAATGTTGGACCTGAAAGTCAAAAACACTTATTTTTTTGGAGTTCAGATACTTAATAGCTGTGTGACCCTGAGCAAATCAACTTACATTGTTTGCCTCAGTTTCCTCAACTGTAAAATGAGTTGAAAAAGGAAATGACAAACCATTTCTATATCTTTGCTAAGAAAATTCCAGATGAGGTCACAAAGAGTCAGATCTCTCACAGTGAGAGGAAGCCTAGATATTGCTATTATAATTACCCAGAAGCTTTCTAAGGAGATCATTATAATAATGGAAACAATAGTGGCTCTTTAGTTCTCCTTATTGAGTAGGAATTAAAACACAGAAATAAGGTTGGGAGTGGGAAAAACCCTTGGTGAAGCCAGTCCCACTTTCAAAATGCCAAAAATGGAAGCTGATTAATAACAGTACCCATATATCATATAGATCTATATAGTGTCTAGCTCAAGAAAGAAACTCAATCATTGTGGATCAATAACAGGTTTCTGAAACCATATTACATCAGATTTGCATGACTATTGTCCATGTGGAATTATAGTTATACTTATAGAGAAACTCTATAGTTATAAAGGAACTCGCCTTCCTCTAGACTGTTAGCTCCATAATAGCAAAAACCATGTTTTATTTCATCTTTCCATCTTCCCCGGTGTCAAACCTATGCACTTCCTATGATAAGCCTTTAAAGTTTATTGAAGATGAATATCAAAAATAAATAAATTTTAAAATAATAAACCTTCTACATATCTGTGTATAAAATCACTTCAGGGTTTGTTTCAATCTATACAATTAAAGGTCAGATTATTTTCAAAAAAGGAAAAAAAAAGATTGGGGGGAAAAAACCTTTTTCTCATTCATGTACTTTTAGGGCATTTCCTATGAGGTGTTTTGAAAACATTCACTCTTCCCCTTACCTGTAAGAGCTCTCCTGGTGAAAACAGCCTGTGGAATATAATGATAATCTTTTTGCATGCAGAGTAGATAATCTTGAACCAAATCCATTATAGCTTTTCAAGCAAATCAGAGAGAGTAACATACTGAGGTCTGAAAACAGAAATCTAGGATCCAAATGCCATTATGATTTTCTGGGGAATTCATAAAAATTGATGAGATTGAAGTTATTCCCTTGACTATCTCAAGGGCTTTCAGGGAATGAGTTTAATTGAACCTGTACTCAGATAGACAAATACTTAGATCATCATGAGGCAATTGGCTTATACCCAGTATAGCTCTTTCACCATTTCAGGCAAGCCTACAAATTAAAATAGACATATCAGAAAAGCAAGGGGAAAGTGGTTATGAGGAGCTTTTTTTTTTCACTTTGTTAATTAGATCAGGAAGAATAATTACATAGGAAATCAGAAAATATAGTCAACCAGAAATAAATCTGTTTATTTTTTTAGCCAGCCATTTGGATGTTTGGGAGGGAAACTAGTTCAGATTACAGGTTCTTCTCCATCTGATGGTTGGTGTCATATGGAACTCTCTAGAAACATGCAAAAGAGGATATTAAAAGAGTTATAAAAGGCATCACAAAGAAATAGAATTAAGGGCAAAAAGCAATTTTCTCCACTAGTGATTCACTAGTTTGGCTTAGGTCTCTCTTCTATTAAAAGTAAATACGATACTTAAATACTTTAATGGATTGATGATTCCATTGATGTGATTAGTACCTCCAAATATATAGATTGAGTAGATTGCCTATAGATTGCATATAGATTGAGTGTCTCATTCAAGCAAAACAAATAATATCATTAGTTTTTAATCTGAACTCTCCTAAGGATAGCTAAAGGAAATGTTGGATTATTTAGAAGGAAAATAAAAAGGATAATGAGTTAGTCACATGCTTCAGTTTTGTAACCCAGCTGAGTTCTATAGTATATTTAGAAAGTATAATTTTGGGTTGTGTGGGCACTGAAATGAGCAAGTCCTAATTTGAGACCTCAGTTGGGGAGCTGACACCCATTCTTTAAGAAGCAAATAGCTTTGTATTCAACTCAAAGGAACCATTTCCATTTTGTTTTAACCCAAGTTCTATTTTATTGCATTTTATTGAAGTTTTAGTAGAAAAATTGAAAAGAGTAATTTTCTAAAAATCCCTACTGATTTGGCATATGTGAATAATTGGTAGTGAGTAGAACTCTGGACTTGAAATAAAGGTGATAGCAATTCAAATTCCACCTCAGACACTTAGTAGCTGTATGACCTTGGACAAGTAATTTGTTTTGCACCTCAATTTCCCCATTTATAAGATGATAAAATTAAACTCTGTGATCTCTAAGATCCCTTTTAGTCCTAAACCTATGATCCTATTATCTGGGGGCATTTAGGCATAGCCCTACTGTGCATAGATTCTGCTTCCAAAGAAATTTCTGTTCTCTGCTTGCTTGGTTATAGCATATTTAATCTTCCCTGATAATTACTAATTATGTGATTTTGAACAAAACACTAAATCTTCATTTCTTTATCTGAAAAATAAGGATATTACTTACACCACCTAACTTATAGAATTGTTATATGAGTAGAATACAAGCTCATCAAGGGCAGGGACTGTTTTGTCTTTCTCTTTGTAATCCTACTACCTTGCACAGTGCCTGATGTGTAACAGGAAATTAATAAACACTTCTTGATTGATTGAGTAAATGTGCACAAAGAGCTTTGTAAACTATTAAGTAATGTATAAATGTCATCATTACTATTATTATAATTTTCTTCTCCTTTTCCTGGGTATTTTCCATGTATACAGAAGGTATATTTGGCCCATGAAATTCAAAGCAGTCTCAAGGAAAAAGAAAAAAAAAATCTTGTTTCCTAAATTATCTTCTCTAGTTACCATGGCTTGAATCAGTGACTCAAGCAAATGAATTTCATCTAATAACACTGATTCATTGTGGCTGAATCAGGAGATCTCCTGACTGTGCAAGGGGACCTTAATAATAATTTACATTTATACAGCCCTTTAGACTTTACCAAGTATCCTGCAATAACTCTGGCAGGCTACCCACCTCTTGACAGAGTAGTGATAGACTCATGATGTAGAACAAAATGTATGTTTTTGGACATGACCAAAGCAGGAATTTGTTTTACTTAACTGTACATATTTATACAAGGTCTTTTCTTCCTCTTCCCCCTATGGGATGGAGAAAAAAATTAATTAAAAAAAACCTCTTTGCCAAGTTGGGTCTCAGAAGGGTTAAATTGCTTACCCAGACTCTCACCTTTGTAATTGGCAGAACCAAGTCTCCTAATTTCACTCCTGGCTTTTTCTACTGCATCTCATTTCCTCTGACCCAGATGATGTGAAGGCAGAAGCTTGCCCTATTTAAATCTCTAGTTTATGAAAGAATAACTAGCCTACAGAAAACATTTAATCTTCTGCATTTATATGCAGACATCCCAATTTCTCTTCATTTCTAGCATAAAGTTTCACTAAGTATATTCTGTTCTTATCCATGAAATACTGGGCTAGCTAGTCTGATAATTACCTCAGTATTCTCATAAGTTGCTTTGGCTATCTGAGATATGGACTGAGAATGGTGTGAGCACATTTGCATGTGGGTGATGATACTTGCCAGGATTTTTGGGTGAAAATGCTTTGTAAACTTAGTTTCTGCATGAATGTCCATTATGAGTTCTCATCTGAGGATCAAATCCATCAACTTAGCTTCTATGTTTATCTTTCCCACTCTTACTTCATCCTTTCCATTAGGACACAAAGTGGACTGTCCTGCCCAAGTCTGTATTTTGTATCCTGACAGAAGATAGTTGTCTATCACTTTCTCTTCTGCTTTTATTAGATTTTCTATGGACAATTAGCACAATAGAAATAGCTTCAATTGAGAGAAACAGGAGGAAAAAAGAACAAAATACTTCCCTTTACTCCCCTTGGTGAAACTTATTGTTCCAGCAGGTGTACCCAAGATCATTCAAAGGCAATATAAGACATAGGAATACCACTCTTCAAATAAGGAATTTATCCCACAGGGGAATGAATTCAACTGGGATATTGGCCCTGCAAGAACAGTGGCACTCTGTTTCATCCTATTATTTATTTGTGGCTTAAAGGAACTATCAGTAACAATGGCTGGGAGAATAGAGGAAGTAAATCTTAACAAAGAACAGTCACTGGAGAATGTATCTTAGATGGGATCTTCTTAGCTAAAAGTCAAAAGATACACATTCCAATTCTGACTTCCAAGATTGATGCATACCTCGGACATCCCTAGGGATACTGTGAAGAATCCAAACTTAATGGCAGAGAAGAGAATAAAAGAGGGAATTTTTCTGCTCTTCAGGTCCTGCAAGAAATGTCAAATGTCTCTTCTTCATCTATCTCCTCTCTCCTTTTTTCCCCTCTCCACACTGAACATTGCTTTACCTCAAGTGTACTTTAACATAAATGACAAAATGAGCAAACAACAATAGTTTCCCTGGGAAGGAGGTGTGGCTTCAGGGATTGGGGTCATTGCCAAGAATAGTAAAAACAAAGAATATTAATTTATGAGAACCAAAAGATTTATTTGGACAGTTTCAGAACAATTAGTAAATCAGATTAGAGAGATGCTAGTTCAGAAATTAAATCCATGCCTGGCCTACATTTGAAAACATATCTGAGTGCCTAACCCAATAGACACTTTGATCCAAAGCCATTATACCACCATCTTATTTTTTTTCTTTTTAACCAATTAACAAGTATTTAAGTACCTATTACATGTCAGTTTCCTCAACTGTAAAATTGGGGTAACAATTTTTCAGGGTTGTTGGGAGAATGAAATGAGATCTTCATAAAACACTTTGAAAAACCCAAAGCTCCATACAAATGTCGTCATCATTATTATTACTTATATCCTGTTTTGTGCCCAACAAATGGTCATTTTAATTTGTTTGACGTCATATAGAAAGAAGAAACTCACTACTTTGCAAGTCAGCCTTTACAAATTTTTAAGAACTCTTATTGAGAGGAAATTTTGCCTTATGTCAAGTCTCCATCCCTTTAAAATTTCCACCCCTGGTTCTTAGTTTTGCCCTCAGAGTCAAAGTACAGGTTTAACTCCTGTTCTCCATGAGACAACCATCAGTCAGTCAGTCAGTAGCCACTTATTAACTCCTACTATGTGCATCTACTATGTGCTAAGGATACAAAAATTGACAAAACACAGTCCCTGCCCACAAGGAGTTCACAGTCAAATGGGGGAGACAAGGAAACAAATATATACAAACAAGTTATACAGAATAAATAGGAAATAATCAACAGAGAGAAGGTACTAGAATTAAGAAATGTTGGGAAAGCTTCTTGTAGAAAATGAGATTTCACTTGGGACTTGAAGGAAGTCAGGATCAGAGATGAGGAGGAAGAGTTTTCTAGTTATGGATAATAACCAGAGAAAATGTCCACAGCTAAGAGAGGGAGTGTCTCATTCATAAAAGAAGAAGAAGGCTGGTATCACTGGTTTGGCTAGTATGTGGTAAAGAATAAGTTGTAAAAAAAAAAAAGACTGGAAAAAATAGGATGGTTGATAATGGAAGACTTTGAATACCATGTGATAATTTTATATTTGATCCTAGAGATGAGATGGAGCCCCTAGAGTTTATTCAGTATGGGGAGATATGGTCCTCCTGAACCTTTCCTTCTAAATAAACAGTTATTTTTTTTTTCAATTAATGGTCATAGTGTGTTTCCTATCTAGAAGGCCCTGCTATGGACACCATTCACTTTCCCAATGGCTTTTCTAAAATATGGTACCCAAAAGGGAGCATAATATTCCAGATACTATCTGGCCAGGTCAAAGAACAGCAGGACTATCACCTCCTGTGTCCTGGATCTTCTGTCTTTCTTTACATAGACTCAAATCACGTGCACTTTTTGTCCACCATGACATATCATTGACTCAAATTGACTTTGAGGTTCACTGAAACCCCAAGATCTTGTTTCACCAGACTGGTGCCTAATTATGACTCTAGTCATTAAGATACCTGGCCACATGATAATCTTCATCATCCCTTTATAACTCTGAGGTAATCAACTGTGAATATTTGTAAATCTTCTTTTTTTGAATTTAAGACATATGGCTAGTTCATCTCTGCTCTGTCCTATAATTTTTTTATTCATTTCGTTGTCACCAAAATTCTTTACCTTCGTTTTCATCTATTTTTCTTTGTTCAAACCCATCAGATTTTTAAATTCTTCTTAAAGTAAAAAGACTTTTTGGTCTGACTATGGAGTGATCCTTCTTATTTATAGAACTTTCATAATGTATGAGGACCTAAAGCTTGGACTTAAATCAGAGGATTTAGGGATATTGTAGACGAGCCCTTAGAGATTATCTAGACCAGAGATTCTTAAACTTTTCTGAGGTGTGGATCTCAATTAGTACATCTGGTAAAATCTGTGATCCCTTCTCAGAATAATGCTTGTAAACGAATAAAATAAATAGAATTACAAAAGAAGATAACTATGGATATATATTTTTGAAAAGTTGACAGTCCCCAGGGTAATAACCTCTTCCTTAGAGCTTATTTTCTAATTTAATCCCTTCATTTTATACATGAGAAAATTGCAGCCCCATGAGATAAAATGATTTGCCTGACAACCTAAGTACCTTTCAAAATTTTCAAACTTTTAAACCCAGGTTTCATGCCAAATCCTGAGCTGTTTCCATTGCCATATATTTGTTATCACTGTATTTGAACTTTAGCATTGCCCAGGCAGGGATTCAACCATTTTCATTGGTTCAAGGTTGTGCGGTTCTATCTACTTAAACTTAGTCTTTGCTCCATGAACATCAAATCTAACTTTTAAAACACTTGATCATTTTTCTCTCTTAGTTTACGAACTTTTGATCTAGAATAAACTGCTCTGTTTACTGATAAAAAGTAAGACTTTTTCAGAATAAATTAGAACTGTAGTTTCTACTTTTCAGAGCCTTACATCCAAAGTAGCACAACTGATGATACAACTTTTATTTTGTTTTACTGAGTTCAGATTTTTAATGCTCATTAAAAAAAATCATCTGCCATGACTATTTTATGACAGGAATCCACAGAAAGGTATTTCTGCTCTAACATTCAATGAAGAAGAAATTTGAACTTGAACTTTGGGCTTCAACTTGATAGGCTAAGTAGAAATTGAGCTAAATGGTAATCCTAATCTCCATCCTACAATTGAACCCAGAAATGTAGTGTATAGGAAATTATTCTGCCCAGGTATTAGCAGGAAATATTAGTATGCTTATTATTCAATCCAATAAATATTTATTCAGTGCCTATTATATATCACATACTCTGCTAAGCATCAGGGATACAAATTAGAAAAAAAAAGAGTCCCTGTTCTCACATAGCTTACAATCAACTCACAAAAAGAAGTTAAAAAGGGGAAGGGTGGACACAAGAAGCTACCTAATGAAAGAAGCATTGTGGGAGAGAGGAAGGTATTGAAGAAGAGGAAGTCCACCACAGTTCTCTCTCTTCTCTCAGTGTCATTTTCTGTAGATCCAAAGCCAGGAGAGTTATTGATAGAGAATGGAATTATTTGGAGTCTTATATAAAGAAATGCTTTGTGTCTCTCCTGTAGCCCTCCAATCAGAAGGGTGAAGCAACTGAGTGTGAGTTGTGAATGAGTGTCAAAGCCTGAATCATTTGCTTAGGAATGAGATTTCAGATGAAATTCATTTATCCTTGGGGGAAGGTCATAATGATCCTTGAAAAATCAAAGACAAGCTGAGCTGTTGATGGAAAGTGGAATATTTATTCTGGCTGTAGTTTGAAGTAGGTATGCGTTTATCAAAATTAAACTGATGTTAGGTAATTAAATGGAACTGGGGTGTTATAAGCCCCCTAAAACGTGGAGAACATTGGAATCTCTAATGGCATTTGAATCTCCCAAACTTAACCGGATACTGAAAAACTTCAGGGGAGAAGCAGAATATAACAGACCTGTCTCATAGACAGTGGAATACAGTGGAATCAGTCAGTCCATGTTACTTTTGTACACTTGTTTCTGTGTTTTCTCTCAAATAGATTATGATCTCCTGGAGAAGAGGAACTGGAGTTTTTTCTTTGTATATTAGTATTTAATAAAATGACTAGCACAGAGTAGGTGTTTAATAAATTGTTGTCTGACTAAGAGAGAGGAGTTGAACATTGAGATTTTCAAATAAAGGAAAAGCAGAGATTGGCTAAGATATAGTTTTCCTGACTTTCCTGTTCATTCTTAGGATCCTTCCTTTCTTAGGTATTCAAAAACAACCTTTCAAGAAGTATTATTATTTTTTCTACAACATCCATCAAAAGTCAAAGAACCTTGAGCAGCAGCTAAGACTGAATTCTTCACAACTGGAGAACTTGATGTGTACCTAGTTTGGAATCTAGTTTTAATTTATTACCTATCTAGTTCTGGGAACCAGAAAGATGTGTTGGTAAGGATTCGAGGTCATACATAAATCCTAATTGCCTAATGAAAAAGTTCCTCTGAGACTCAAGCAACATAGAATGCCAAGAATGTCATGTGTTCTGATCAAAGATTGCCTCTGAGCTACAGGTATGGAGAATCTTTAATTCCCCTGTTTGTTTCATGCAGTTTATGAATTTGCTGACACAACAAATAGGTTAGACACACCATTCTTTAGCCTGTTTAGAATTAACATTTCTAGTGTTTAAGAGATCACAAATCTGCTTGTTTTGTCATGGTTATACATGATACTCTTAAAAACACAAACTAGAGAGAACCATTCAAGAGTTTCGGCCACAGATGATTATGATTGTTTTTGCCTCGGAATGATCTGATTATTTACTTGTTCTTTTCCTTCACAGCTGTGACCTAGTTAATTTTAAGTAGGAAGCAAACCCTGAAATCATTAGAACCTCTGCTTGGACTGAAAACTTTGCTCTGTTAAATTTTAGGATGTTCTCCTTCATAACAGGAAACGAAGTTGCCGAGAGAACGAACACATTGGAATTCTTTGAGCTCTGAGATAAAGAATAGCAAATGCTATTTTTTCCCTTTTCCTTGTGGTCAGGGATGGGGGGGGGTTGTAAAAGAGAAGTGGGATAAGCTACAAAGTGACCAAAAAATGAATCATCAATTTCTGAATAGAGAATAAAAATCTTTTTTGTTAGTTACAGAATTTCACATCATGAACATCTTGATCTCCCATCTGTAGGGACAATGAAGTCAGTGATGATTCAGTGTCCTGGTCTGGCAGCTTCCTGCCTCCCTTTGAGGGAAAAATCATTTCTAATACTACTTCTCTAAGAAATTGATTTCATTTTGGAATGAAATCTAGGTGGCCAGGGTTCTGATTTTAAACCTTAATGAGTGAATCTGCATAGGCTGTTGCCTTGAGAGGCTGTTGTTGGGAAAGAAAAGATCCAACATAATTTGTTTGACACTATCTTTTAACCATGATTATTCTTTCTGAGATTGGGAATTCCTGGTCTGGAAATTTCCTCCAATAATGCAGTACCACAACCAGTATTTTATAGTCTTAGATTGTGGATTGGAAGGGTTGATGAGAAATTAAGTGATTTGCTAGTGACAGGAATGATACATGAGAGACAGGATTGACCTACATCTTACTCTTTCTGACTCCAAGGATGAATCACTATTTGGAGTCTTGATAAGTTGGTTGTTATGATAATTACCTAACCATAGGATATACATTTTATTTATTTATTTATTTATGTATTTATTTATTTATTTATTTATTTATTTATTTATTTATTGTTCAAGTATATCACCTTCTCCAGTAATGCAAGTTTCTAGAATTCAATTTATTTCTTTCTGTTAGAAACCCATAGGATAGGTAATTATCTCTTGGGAGACACAGAAACTTAGTTTTAGAATGGACTTTATTTTTTTTAAAAAAATTTAGGCAGTACATGTACAATCATTCCAAACATATTTCCACACTAGTTATGCTGTGAAAGAAAAACTAAAACAAAAGGAAAAAAACACAAGAAAGAAAAAGCAAACCAAAAAAAGGTGAAAATATTCAATCTCCACAGTTCTTTCTTTGGATGGCATTTTCCATCCCAAGTCTATTGGAATTGTCTTGGATCACTGTATTGCTGAGAAGAGCTAAGTCTACACAGTTGATCATCACACAATTTTGCTGTTACTCTATCTCTATAGAATATTTTATATTCCATAGAATATTCTACACAATATTTTCCTAGTTCTGCTCACTTCACTCAGCATCAGCTCATGTAAGTTTTTCCAGATTTTTCTCATCATTTCTTAAAGAAAGATAATATTCCATTATATTCATATGCCATAATTTATTCAGCTGCTCCTCACTTGATGGATACCTACTCAATTAGAATGGACCTTAAACATTATCCAATCCATATCTGAATAGGAACTAAGTATATGATACTCCCCTGCCTCTGCCTGAAGACTTCTAATTAAGGGTAACCTTAATTACAACCTCTTTAGTCAGAATTCTGGTAAACTCTCAATGTTAGGAATTTTTTTTTCTATTTTTGCAACTCTTGCTTGTTCTTTTGCAATCCCTAAGACATAATGATAACTATTTATTAGTATTATTTACTTTTACTATTGTATGTTAGTTTTAATAATAATATAAAATTGATATTTGTGGCCCTTTTTTAGGGATTCCAAAAGTTCAAGAGAAGGTTTAAAGGGATGCAAGAAAATTATTTAAATATTTATATTTGTTATTTATTAATTGGATAAGTATTTAAATAATTTTTTATCATGTATACAAATAGAGCTTTAAAAATTCCAGGCAAAACCTAGTCCCACCCCCCAAAAAACTGCAGTGGTATCAAAAAGTAAGTTTTGGGAAGGAGGAGTCTTGGGAGAAAGCAGACTTGAGGAAGACCAATTTGAAAGGCAATAATAGTGATAACCATACCAATTCCTTCTTAATTGTTTTACTTCCTATCAGATATAAGGGACAGCAACTATGCCTTATCAGGAGAAAACAGCTCATTTGTACTTGATTCTATAAAACTAATATCAGTCATCTGGGACCTGTAGTTTCTTTAGTGTGAGTAGAGCTTGCACCCACAGAGAATATAACCCCCCAAATAACTCAAAAGCGTAATTCTGTGGCCAGCTTCATGACCTATCCTAAGTTAGCTAAACTGATCCTTGGCCAACTGGCATATGGTCAGTCTATCTCAAGGTCCAAATTAAAATGCTTTCTAGTTTGCTAAGATGTGACTAGGGTTACTGTGAGGTTCTAATGAAATGTCAAGCACTTTCCAAATCTTAAAGCACTAAATAAAGGTAAGGTGATGATGGTAACAGCTTACAGTCACCAATCTCCAAGTCTGGAGATACTTTCATCCCTTGAGCCTCCTACTGCCCTCCTGCCGAGTTCAAACAAGGTTTGTAGAACAATACAGAGCTGTGCTGGTAAATGTTTAACAATCAGGATATGTGGTGGGAGGATGGAGAACGTATGCACATGACTGCACAAACACACATACATTTTAAGGTTAATCTGCTTTATTAACAATTAAATTCAGATGATCAATACAACAAAAAATCAAGCCCTGATTTGTAGCTATTGCCAATTTGAATATGAATCCCACACACTCCTTGGAACTGGTAAAATAGAAAGAACACTGATTGTGGAGTCAGTACAGGGTTTAAAGCCTACCTTTGATACTTTCCCCTGGGCTTGGGTAAGTAAGTTCCTTAAACTAACTGGGACTCAATTTTTTCTTCTGTAAAAGGGCTGGATAAAAGTCCTCTGAGGAATCTTCTAATTCTAGACCTATGATCCTATGATCATTTAGAGTTGCATTATCGATATCATTTCAAATTGAAAGAGCATGTTGACTCAAAAAACCACAAATTAACATTACCTATGTTATCTATGTTGTACTGTATGGTGGAGCCTAAACATTTTTTAATTTTATTTTGAATTTATGCATTAAAAGAAGAATTTCCATAGCATAATGTAATTTTAAAAATTATTATTGTTTAAGTTGCACAGGAAACTGCCAATTTATTATATACAATTAGCTATTCCTTTTAAATATATAAAACATAATAAATCTATATAATACTAAATAATACTATCATTAAAAAATTTTATATATAATATAAATAATCCATCATATTAAATAAAAATAAATATAATAAAATGAATATAGATGTAAATTTCAAAAATTCAAAACTAGGGAGTTTTGTCTTATGTAGCCAGACACTAAGGTTAAGTCTTCTCTAAGTAAAGATAGCAACCCTTTACAAATACTGGAGCTGTTTGTTTATGACTCTGGGTTAGCTTTCAAGAACCTAGGCTCATCTCACTGCCACAATGAACCACAGAATCTTACTTCATTGAAAGCTAGAGCACATTTGCCCCAATTAAATTTTTCCTTATTTGTCTTTTCAAATCAAGGAAGAAAGGCATGACTTTGACATCAGGGGTATATAGTGTCCTCTTATGTAATTGGCAGGTAAATTTCACTAGATATCATCCCTGAGAGGAAAGAGTAGCTCATATTACTGAGCCCAAAGGAAGAATTTTGAAAATCCATCTGGTCTCCAATCTCTCTGTCAGCTTCATTTCTCAGCTACCTCATGAGTAGCTCACTTTTCTCTACTGGGAGAACAAAACCAGTTTTATGATAGGGAACAATGGTGTGACCCTTGATACTTAATTCTAAGAGTCATGGGGGACAGCAAAGCCATATTCATTGTTAGTGAGTTAATTAGCAAGGAGGCAAGTGCCTTTTAAGTAAGATGAAGGCATTATTTTAATTGCCCTGAGAGTAAGAGAAGATACAAAATCTGAAACTTTTCTCCATTATTGAATATTAATTTTTGTCTGCTTCTGCATCTAGATGATTTCCTCTCTGGTCTAAGTTTATCTAATAAAGAAAAATAGTTATTGAGTATTTTTATGGTAAATCAGATAAGAAGGGCAATTTAATTTTCTTTGTAGATTGTTAGATTCTTTCATAGTCTAAATGGATTCACTTAAGAGTTTTTGTTAAAATGTAGACTGTCAATTTTTTTTCAGTCACTTGTTTCTAAGGCTCATTACTTTTTCTTTTGACTTCAGAGTTGCTTTAGTTGGAGAAAAATGAAGTTGAGATAGCAACTTTTTACCAATACTGGAACTTAATGAGTCTTAAATTTAGCAATCAACTTATATGACTATAACATGTGGTCATTTTCAACATTGGCAGGAGTTAGGAAAGATCCAGTAGATCAGTCAATAATCATTTATGAAGAATCTACCACGTGCCAAATAAATATATATAAATATATATAAATATATGAATATATAGATATGATAAGCCATTCCATCCGGATCTACTTTCCTCTCTGCCTGTTCATTGTCTACTCTAACCAGATGCTCATACTTATTTTCACCTATAAGATTCCACACATGTCCTTATAGAAAGTATGTGTTTATTGATTGTGTCAGAGAATTGCTTTAAAGATTCAAGGTTTTCTTTGTACTGATGCATGTTCATTTCAATGTGCTTTGTCTTATCCCTTAAGGTTCTATCAATCTCTGTCATCCCCAGTGTTTCCTGCTTCTTGTCTGTCTCTTTGACTTCTGATTGTTTGCTATGAGGTCTGGAGTATTTCTGGATGTCTTGATTTTTACTTACCTACTAAAGTTTACTGCTTTTTCCTGATTATGAATTCATGCATGTTTTGATTATTAGCCTACTATTTAAGAAAACCTGGGCTTGACCCCAATATAGTTCTGGTTATCTCCAGCCTAACTCTTGGTTGGAAAGGGTATGGAATACCCATGATCCTCAAAGACATCTATGGTTAAGCTAGTTTAAGTAGAACACCCATATACACATATAAAGCCTCAAATCAAAAGATACATATGATTTTTTCCAAGTGAACTTCTTATGATGAAGCCCAGGCAAAAATTTTAATCAGCTTTTTGTAAAATAGAAAACTGTTCTTAAAAAAGACCTGGCTTTTAGTAATTAAAAAAAAAAAGTTCTACTACTTCTCTTAATTTTGCCTTGGGTGGGAAGGGGAGACTGAAGGAGAGAGGGATGTACAGATGGGAGGGACTATCTTTTCTGATAAAATCACAGATCTTTAAAGTGCTGAAACAGAAGCATGAACCTTATTTAGCATGATCATTTTAGAAATGAGGTAATTGGTAAGTGCCTGAGTAGAATTTGAACACAGGGTTTTCTTGACTCCAAAGTCCAACACTATCCTTTACACCATACTTTGTCAGTTTTTTTTCAATTTTTTCAGTAGGCCCAATCTCTTTCTAAAATTTCACGTAAAAAGAACACAACAATATCAACATTATATAACAATGCACATAAGGCAAACACAACACCCTGAAAAAAAAAACAAACATGGTGGATGGTACCATGATGTTGACCAATAAGGTATTCAGAAAAAGAAAAAGTGCACTTTAAATCATTGATTTGGCAAGAAGATATTTATTTTGATATTCCTGATTTCTTTTAGGTTGTGACCATTTGGGTGGGCGAGTGTTTATTTTTGTAGCTGAAGTAATTGGTATAATGAGATCACATTTATGGCCATTGGATCAGCTTGGGTAATAGCTGTAGCCCTTTGGAGGGTGTTCCTAAACATAGAACTTAGCCTGCTGCTCTGACAATTACTCCAGAGGGCAATTCCTACTTCTCCTTGTACTTTCCCAGGGACCTAAAATATTTTTATATACAGGACCAGCAGGATTTTATTTTCATCATACTGTACTCTCCAAAAGATGAAAGTGATGATTTAATTCCCCTCTCCTTTTTGTTTTTGTCATCATGTCTCTTGAATTCTCTTCTCCAGAATGATGATGACTCTTTGGGTGTCACATCCAGATGCTATCCAAACCCAAATATGAGATTTAGCATGTTGAGGTCAGCACTGAAGGGTCTCAAGCTTTTCAAAGATTGTTGTGGTCCAAGTTTTGCCAAATAAACACTCACTGAATGACAAAATCCTCTTTGTACATGTGCTATTCCCAGGATCCTAAAAATGACATTTGTAAAGAGAAGACACTATAACTTTTCATAAATCTTGGTTCTTTTCATCTCCTAACATGATGCAGACTGAGGTTCCATGGGGGAGGGATAAGGAAGGGAAATTTGGTTCCTCCATCCCATCTGCATCATAGACTGTGCTTCTGCATAAGCAGTCTTACAAACTTTGGATAGCAATAGTCTTTTGGTCAAAACAAGAAGGTCAGTTCTGGCATTCTAGTGTTTCCAATGGACCATTCTAGGCCTGGTGCCCACTTCCAACTTGCCTAAGGAAATACAGTTCCAAATTGCTTCAGAAATAGTTAGGAAAATAAAATAAAATTCAGGGACTGTCTCTTTTCAAAAGACAAAGTTTCATATCCTTGCACTACAGAGCTCACCAAATACTCAATGGAATTTTGAAAACAATAGAAAAAATTAAGGCCTAAATGTTCAGTGAATTTAAATCCAGGTTTGGGTTCTGTATAAGGCTACAGGGAGCCCCAAAAGTAGGCGCTAGGGGCTGGAGAGTAGAACCAAGAACTGAAAAGTCCAGATGTGCCTAGAAAGAGGTAACATCTAATAAATGTGTACTAAACCTCTTCCAGTATTCTCTCCCCAAATGCTGTTGGTTAACAATATCTTGAGGGATTTAACTCCTTTTCTACTAACTGGTTATGAATTGCTTTGTTTTTCTAGAAGCTTTTGAATAATACCAGGGAGCTCTTCTCTCGTAACTCTTCCAAGACACCAAATCAGTCTTAAACCAGAGCCCTATTGATTAACTTTCAAGTTAAACTGTCTTGACTTTGGACTGTAGTAAGTTTGGGTTTAAACTGTGAAGTGATTTCCTTTTACCTTTAGAATTCAACCACAATGAAAAAAAGAAATTCATCTCAAAGGATTTTTTTTAAAAAATAGAATCTATTTATGCATTCAAGTAGCACCCCTTTGGCCTATCAGCAGAGCGTGGGAGTTCTGTAGTCAGTGTTATGCCTGACATTTTCTAAAATAGATGGCAGGAAATAATAACTGAATAATTACAAGGAGCTCAGATTATGTTTCTGAATATAATTTCCTATTGCTCTGTGTATGTGTATTTATGTAATATATCTGCATATTTCCCAGGGTTGGATACTATTATTTCTGTTTATATATTCTACAAAGAGATAATAATTGCAAGATATGTCATTTTCAACTTAGAGCTTTTCAAAGCCTTTTCAAGGCAGTAATTAAGTCTTAAAACATCCCCAGACCCAAGTCAGAGACATTTAGAACTTCTTTACAAAAACAGTGTACTAAGGACCTAAAACAGGAACAAGAAGCACATATTGGGAGAAAGGTAAATGGGCTGGAATAAAGGAAAATGAGGTGAATAATTACCTAAAGACCATTCCCTCCCAGCTAGCTACACACTTGCCTAATATGAAAATACCACTGCTGAGTATTTTCCATAAGACAGACTCAAAATAGTATAATAGTCAAGTTAGATCTACTTTGCCTTCAGATTTTCTCATCCAATCACACTTCCAGCCTGCAAGACACAGCCATTGACTCCTTTTCTTCATAAGAAAATAACCAATTTGAAGCTTGTGATAATTAGATGGATGACTCATTCTGGTGAATACATATAAAGGAAAGTAGAGATGTGTTGGGAGTAGAGGGTTAGCATCCCATGTCTGTTTTATCTCTTCCTTTTTTAAAGGATCAGAAATTCTCTACTCCAGTAATAATCCTGAATTGCTACCTTTCTTAATTCCAAAAACTGTTTTTTTTAGCTTCTTTTCCCATTCATATAGCTAAGAAACTGTTTTTTTTATTCCTAGTAGAGTGTAGAGAATCAGTTCTAAAACTTTTTGATCTCAAAATCCCTTTTATACTCTTAAAAATTAAAGGATTTCTTTATGTGGGTTGTCTATTGTTCACCACATGATAAATTAAAATTTATAAATTTTCAAAATATCTATTTTAAGTAACAATAAATCCATTATTTGATCATGTAAATAACACATTTTACAGAAAATAAAATCCAAATAAATAAAAATAAAATAAAATAAAATAAAATAATAAAATAAAATAAAATATAATTTCCTAAATAAAAAATTAGTAAGAAAAGTGGCATTATTTTTCATATTTTTGTAAAACTCTTTAATGTCTCACTTAATAGAAGACAGCTGAATTCTCATATATATTTCTGCATTCAATCTATTGAGATATGTTGTTTCAGTTGAAGTTTATAAAGAAAAGCTGGTCTCACACAGAGATGTAGTTAGAAAAGCAAATAGTATTTCAATAAGTATATAATGTCACTGGATTATTACAAAAGTTGTTTGGCCCTCATGGACCCCTTGAAAGAGTCTGAGAAACTCTCAAAGGTTTAATGTAAGAAAAAGACTATTGAATTTGGAATCAGAAGATAGATTCAAATTTGACTCTGTCAATACCTGTGTGATCATCTTCAAGTTGCTCCCCCCCCACTTTGAGCTTTAGTTTCCTCATCTGTGAATTGCCAAAGTTGGATAATATGATTTCTAAAGCCCTTTCTGCATCTAAATCTGTGAACTTATTTCTCTGTATAGCCTTTCAGACCATATAGTGGATGTTAAAGGAGTTAACTGATTGACTCACTTCTTGTATTCTTGGGTTTCAATGAGAAAAGTCTTTCAATATCAGCCATTAGACAACAGTCTCCTTGAAGATTAGGGATTTACCTCCAGCATCTATGTGATATTCTATTGATTAGCATGAGTTCTGTCTCTTGGTTACTTTGGTTTGTTCCTTCGATGTTATATCCTTCAACTTCTAAATAAAATAAAACCTGTGAAATGTGTGGAAAATTAGAAAGCTCTCTGCAAGTACACATATCTATCCTGATCAAGCAGCTCTCCCTTAAGACACCCCATGAAAATCTGTCTCAGTAAATCACCAATTTATGTATCTGTATCAGAGGAAGTAATTTAGCAGTCCTGACTTTGCCCTGGAGAATAGGGCAGTTTCTTTGGCATGGATGTAAAACTACTTTTACTATATTCATGGGAACATGTCAGATTTCCAGAAATATAATCAGAGAAGACTCCTCTTAGGAACTTCAAATTTAAGACTGCACAAAGAATCCCTTTAGAGAGCTTTCCTATTCTGCAAAAGTCATGCAGATTCCAACTGAGTTTGAACCAGTTCTTTTGTCCTCAGAAATAAATGCATTTTGTATTCAGTCAAATTTAAAAAAAAAAGTTTAAGGCACCTTTAGACTTAAAGAAATTTCCAAGTCGCTGTTTCAATCTCTCAGTTAAATATATTTATTGAAATTGGCTTTTTTTTGAAAGTAGTTTTATTTAATCAAT
Source organism: Myrmecobius fasciatus (assembly GCA_023553655.1). Classification (NCBI taxonomy): domain Eukaryota; kingdom Metazoa; phylum Chordata; class Mammalia; order Dasyuromorphia; family Myrmecobiidae; genus Myrmecobius; species Myrmecobius fasciatus. The sequence goes on along the minus strand of JAJPUD010000207.1, from coordinate 318,993 downwards.
AGAGTGAAACATCTCCTTTAGCAATTTCCCTATCGGTCTCATAATTACATGCTTTCTGGTAGGAATCTGGTTCATAGCCAAAATTCTCTAGAGCATGTGTGGAATGAGCTCAGGGCACACATGTAGTAGCTAACTGTACTATATCATTTATTTTGTTTCTCCTTGAAAATACCAAAGCAGTTAACTAATGTTAATGAATCAGTCTTTTCCCACATTGATTCTATTTTTGGGGGGAAAGGGGTAGAGGGGAGGTTGGTTTGTTGTTTTGTGTTTCTGGTTTTATTTTTGCTTTAGCAAAAGCTAAAAAAAAGTATGAAAGTAATTTTTGAGAAATAAAATAACAAAATTAGATAACAATTTTTATAATTGCTTTTCTTTTTAAAACTAAAATAAATCCACAAGGGGTTTCAAGGAATTAGAACAATGTATACTGCTGAGGCCCTACTTGGTTTTAGCCTTGGGCCAGTTTTATTAGCTAAATGATACAACTCTCTAAAATGGGTTTTGTGGGGGGGAAATAGCATTCTTCTCTTAACTAAATCATGTAGAAGAACATAACAAGTGGGAAAACATCATAAGAAGAAAAAAGATATTATTTGAAGAAATGTTATTTTAAAATCATATTCATGATTTAATAATAGCATATTAAGATCAATGATCTAAAGCTGGAACAGATCTTGGAGAATATGTAGTCCACTCACCTCATTTTATAGATGAGTAAACTGGGGGCAGTGGGGTAGAACCATGTTCTTGAGTCAAGAAGATTCATCTTCCTGAATTCCAATTTGGTTTCAGATATTTACTAGTTATATGACCCTGTGCAAGTGACTTAGCCTGTTTTTCTACATTTCTTTATTTTCTTATCTGTAAAATCAGCTAGAGAAGGAAATGGCAAACTACTCTAGTTTTTTTGCCAAGAAAACCCAAAATGGGGTCATGAAGTAGACAAGACTGAAAAGACTGAACAACAAAACTGAGATCCAGGGAAACTGAGTTGTCCAAAGTTACATAGTTAACAAAAGACCCAAAGTGGCATTTGAACATTGTGCTTCTTTTTCCAGAGCTGGTGTTTCTTCCTATATTCCCTTTATTCAAGATCATGAAATGTCACAAATATGACAGTATCTACTCTTGAGAAACTTGCATGAAGTCTGAGGCCCAGAAATAAAGCAAAGCATGTGTAGACAGCTAAAATATGCCTCATAACTTGATGGAGTGTTTAAATACTATATTCAAAATGAGTAAATGAAGAAACAATTATTATATTACTTCTTTTTTTTCAGGATATGGTTTATTGTTCATTTGGTCTTTTGGGCAGATCCTCCTTTTATATCCCAAGGAAATAGGTAGCCCACTGGCAGAATCAGTGGATTTTTTTTTTTATTGCTACATATTGTGGGATAAAGTTTACATTCCCCATAGATCAAAATTCTAACATATAGGACTTGGATGAAGCACTTTTGAAGCTTGGTAAAACCATATAAAATGACCTGTAATTGAAATCACAAACAACTACCACATGCTTATCATGGCAGAGCCAAGAGTTTTACTGAGTTTTCTTTCATGAAAGCATGGATATGTCCTATATAGGGCTATCCTGTCCTTTTACATAATGAAAAAGACTTATCTGAAAGCAGCCTGTATTGGAAATGATGGTCTATGATGCCTTTCCCACCTTTTAGTCACTTTCTGATTAAGCTTTGAGCTTTAGTCTTTCAATAACATTTCTTTGAGTTCATTCCATACTAACCCAAACTTGCAAAATATCCAAAGAATATACTTCTGTTTTTGCTAAATCACACATGGTTGCTTCCTGAGGCTAAAGACTGGGAGGGAGACTGGTTTTCTCATAATTTAAACATTATTTTTTCGATGCCAAAACAGCCTTAGGTTCCTGAATTTGAAAGGGTTAAGTAAAGACGTGGAATGTCTTGGGAATGTTGGCAGAGCGAGACAGCAGTGCTTTTTTTTTTCTTTCTTCCCCTCTGCTTTTTCCCCTTGGATAGAATCCCAGCACTTTGAAATTTTAGTGATGGCTTAGGATTTTAGCTCTTTTCTGGGTTCTGCTGTGGTCAATTGAGAAGTCAGCATCAGTCTTCCACAAGGAAGGGATGTGTGGCTATCTGCTTACCAAAGGAGGTTATTTTCACCTTGTGCCTGGTAATTCCCAGGGGTAGAAGAAAAGCATCTTAAGAAGTCATTCCATAACTCCTAAGGGAAAACACTCCCTGAAGATTAGTGGTACTAGGGAGGAAGAGGGTTAAAGGTTAAGAAAGAAGGAGCAAAGTTTATTTTGGCTGCATTTTCTTTTTTTCTTTCTCTCTCTTTTTTTAAAAATAAAACACTGTGACATTTGAACCTTGTGGTTCTAAGAAATCCAGGCAATTGGTTTGTTGCTTGGGACCAGAGAGAGGTACAACTGGGCACACAGCTGGCATGGCTGCTGTACTCTTTAGTTTTGAAGACCTTTTATATAGCTGGGACAGCCTAGTATGGAATCTGACTGCCCGGGCACTAAGGACCTGCAGAGCTGGAAACCTTCGAGTCTTACAACTGATGTTGAGACCATGGTGCATCTCCAGAACTGTTTACCAGGTGGGATTTGTCTATTTTCTAAAACTTCTGAACATCAGGAGATTGGAGGAAGTTGGAGAGAGACAGAAAGACAGAGACAGAGAGAAAAGGAATGAGAAAGAGAGAGGGAGGTTTGGGGAGAGAGAAAGAGACAAAGACAGAGACAGCAACAGAGAAAAGTAATGAGAATGAGAGAGAAGGGAGTTTGCGGGGGGGAGGGGGGGAGAGACACAGAGAGAGAGACAGACAGAGAGACAGAGAGACAGAGGGAGGGAAAGAGAGACAGAAAAGGAATGAGAGTGAGAGAATGAGGGAGTTGAGGGAGAGACAGAGTAATGTAATGAGAGTGAAAGAGAGCAAGGAGGTTGAGGGAAAGAGAGAAAAATAGAGACAGAAACAGAGAATCTGTGCTACTTATATGTACTGCTTTGACAAAAGGCTCATTACTCTGTAATGTGCTAGGTGCTATCCAGGTAAAATGGCATAATGAATAGAGTTGATCTTGGAGCCAAATCCAGCTTCTCACACAACCTGATTATGTGACTAAACAAGTCACTTAATTAAACTCTTAGAATTTTAGATAATGCTCCAAGAAAATGACTTAGAAAGAAGGTGCCAACTGAATCGATAAAGGTAGTTTCCTCACCTGAGAGTTCTCTGTATCAATGAAGTCACAGCCTCAACCCTTATCCCTAGGTGATGAAGAGTAAAGCAAAACAGATGACGGGAACTTGTTGATATTTTCTTGAGTCATTAGAACAAGAAGCAGGATTGATGAGTCCTGAATGTGGGGAAGGTCCTTCCTCCCTCTCAATTAAAAAGTAACTTCTGAAAATGGGCATTTATCTTCTGTGCTTCACCTGCCTCATCTATGTATGGAAAGGAAAAGGGAAAGGAAACTTCAGTAATCCAGGAGTTTTGATTTTAAAACCTTATTTTCTTATTCCAGAAACAAATATATTATCAGCTCAGAGAACCTTAGAGCAAGAGTTATTGTATTCCTTTTGTGTCATCGACATCATGTGAAGTAAGGTCTATCTATCTGACTATCTATCTACTTATTTATTTTTGCTGAGGCAATTGGAGTTAAGTGACTTGCCCAGGGTCACACAGATAGGAAGTGTTAAGTGTCTGAGGCCAGATTTGAACTCAGGTCCTCCTAACTTCGGGGCTGGTGCTCTATCCACTGTGCCACCTAGCTGCCCTAGTAAAGTCTATTTAGCTCTTCTCAGAATAATATTTAAATTCATAAAATAAAACACCTAGGAATACAAAGGAGACCAACCATATAGAAACATGGCTGTTAAAAAAATTTTAAATGATTTTACAAATCCCACAAGGGTTTAAAAAACCCTTGTCTTAGAGCTTCTTAGTTCTGATAGGATTCTGCTTTATCTGATAGACTGGGGAAGAGGAACATGTTCAGTGCCTCTAGTTCTAAGCTATGTGTTTCATTTACGGTTCCATCATTCATGGTGGAATGCCTAACTTTATTCCATTAAAGAATTTCAAATGGCTTTGGATCTTTCCGTCTTTATGAGCTGGATTGCCTGGATGTTTGGAACCAAACAGGCTGCTTGGCCTTTGTAGCTTTAAGCTTAAAGTGTTCTATGCCAAATCCTTTTAATTAACAGTAAAGGCTAAATAATTCTCTCTTTCTCCCAGAAGTTCCCCACTGGATGGTTGGCTTTGCATTGAAGGGACGGTTCCAGCATCTTAAGCAAGACAATCTGCATTTGGCTTTGCTTCCATATCTCTCCTGCCTTTATAGTGATGTATGGGCTTCCTCCCTAGGAGTATTCCAAGAGGAAAAACTACTGCTGATTCCTCTGCTGATGCTTTTTTAGCTGCTAATTAGAAGTATGCAGTGGCAAGCCAATGTGGAGGTAATAGAAATGGCCTCTGACAATGGCTGTGCCATGGGGCTGAGCTTGCCCTCCTCGGGCTTTATTGATCCTTTCACTTAAAGGTAGATTTAGATTTACAGCTGAGCACCGGGGTGTTTGCCAAGTTGCCTTTTGGGGACTTTGTGCAGTTGGGACAACAGTTTTTCCATGACCGTATAGGGAAGTTCAGTGGTCCTAGATTTACTTTTCCTGGGAAAGTAACATCACCTCCCTTCTCCATCTATAAAATGACCCCTGAGTTTCCTTCCATTTCTAAATAAATCTAGGATCTAGAAGCCTATGATCTTTTTGTGTCTTCTTCCCTTTGTGTAGTTTATAGAATTTTGGGGTCTTCTGGTTGATCCAGAATGGTACCAAATAGCTCCACATCAAGAGACTCTTTTTGAGCCTTTCATTATTCAAATTAATAAATACATATTAAACAATCACTATGTATAAGATGTTATTATGGGATAAATATGCTTTCCGTGGATCTTAATTCCCTTTTTTTCTTGTTTTCACTAATGAAGTTATGATATATTACTCCTATATCTGGCTCTATGGCTTACCAGTATTTCTATTCTTTATAAGAACTTCTTTACTGAGCACTCCTCCCATAAGGAAGGGACAGCAGAGTCCAGGGGAAGAAAATGGTACAGTAGGAAAAACACTGGTTATAGTCAAAAGAGCTGGATTTGAATGTTACCTCTGATGTTTATTTTCTCTATGATCATAGGCAAGTCACTTTACCCATGTTAAACCCAGTCTTCTCATATTTAAAGTGAAAAAGTTTGGCCTGGATGTTCTCTGAGGTTCCTTCCAGCCAAGACTTGGGGGTAATACAGAGGGAGTTGAACCATTAAACCTGAGAGGCAATAGAATAGCCAAGTTTAGAACTCAGCAGAGCTTGCCCTTTCTCCAGCTCAGGAGTCTTTTGTCCACTGAGCTCCAATGTTTGATAGCTTTTTATATAAGTTTTATTGCTCCCCAGAAACATCATCATACCTCCAAAGTAGCTAAGTGCCAGGTACCCCATACAAAGTGGCCCTGTCCTTCCTTTTAGAAGATTAACCTATATTCAAATGTTTTAGACTTGAAGATGGATACTTGAAATTTCTCTGGCCCACAGAAGTAATTTAACAGTTCATCTTTCCCTCAATTTATGCAGCATAAGGAAGAGTAAAAGAAATAAAATCAGCATTCTGAAGTAATGGCCTGCCATAAGTTGTTTCTGGCCCCAAAGACTTAGAAACACATGTGTCACATATGGAAAATGGGATTAGAATTTTTTTTCAAAAGTTGGATGTATTCGTCTTTTTCTATTAATAAAAAGAATTACAGTCCCCCATCTAACTTCTGATTAAACACTCCTGATGAACTTGACCCTCAAAAGGCAACTCATTCTATTTTGGGGACAACTCTAAGTGTTCAGGAATCCTTTCTTATACTGATTAAAATCTGCCTTCCCATAACTTGCATACACTGGTCTCACTTCTCCCCTCTGATGATTATAAGAAAAAAAGCAAAGGTAAATGATTATGTAGGGCATGAACATCATTATCCTTAGGGGTTTTAGTTATGTGCTCCTTCATTCTTTCTTTCTTTCTTTCATTTATATCCAACTCTTGGTGAAACAAAGAACCAATTACTCAGCAGTCTATACCTTAGTTTTCCCCATGTTTTATAGAGAACTTTGCAAGAATCGTGCACTAACCTTGATAAGTACTTTCAAATCTTCCTAAGACATGGTCCTGAGTTTATATTCACTGTGTAGTTTCCTTCTTAACATACCTTCTCTAAAGAAATTATGCTCTCTTCACTTCTTCCACTTGTAAATTCTTGTCCCCAGAGGCAATAGAATAGCTAAGTTTACAACTCAGCATAACTTGTCCTTTCTCTGGGTTGGAAGTCTTTGGTCTGCTAAACGCCACTGTTTGATAGCTTTGTGTAGGAAGTTTAGTCATCGCCAGGACCATGCCTTCCAGGTTCATGTGTGATGTTGCTTAACAAGGGATTTTCCTAATTTTCAGTTACTGTTTTTCCTTTCACTCATCTAAAATTAACTTTTATTACACACATACATATATTTCATAAATATTATAATATTTATTATGCTATAATATATTATTTATATATTGTATTTAGTTATCTCTATATATCTTGTTCCCTTCTCAGTAGAATGCAAATTCCTAGAAAATAGGGCCTATTCTCTTTTTCTCTGTACATCTAGCACCTAACAGTATTTGGCCCATGATAGATGTTTTACAAATGCTTTTTGAACTGAATACAAATTAAAATGGAAAAATCTCTATTTTTACCCTATTTAGCTAAAACTGTTTCATCAAGTATGTATTTCGTTAGCGTGGCAATGAAAATGATGAGCAATCCTTCAAAAGCAAGGATGATTTTATTTTCCATGAATGATTTGTGTTTTCTGAAATGAAAAGCAAAACCAATCTGGGACCAATAGGTTCTTGCCATAATTTAAACAGATGTTTCCACATGTGGAAGTTGAGTTTCAATTGTTAATTCACAATTTCTGCTGTTCTTTTTATTTTATCATTTCATTATGGGGCCAAATTGTTTCAAATATAACACAAATAACAAAAAATGCACTTTGTATTATTTAATGTCTTTATGCCAAATGGTACTGAGTGTGCCACTCTTGTTCATAACAGCTGTCATAGCTAAAGAACAAAAGGCCTCCAATGGGGAAAAACAGTTAGCAAATTCATTAGAGGACTTGTTTACACTTTTGCTGTCAAGTCTAAGCATTTATTTCTTTTACTTCCTTTGGCCTCTGAAGTCCCATGCCTCAGCTTAGCCTTGAGGTATCCCTTAACTCTCAAAAGCTATGACTGCAGATTGCAAGTTTTAGTCAATTTTACCAATCTGGAAACACTTCAAGGACAGACCCAAGGATGGAGTATTATGTCATCTAATGATAAGCCCAGTTAAATTTAGAAAGGTTCGCCTTTATTTTGGCAGCAGGATGATGACATTTTTGGCCCCACTAAATCTCAAAGGCATTTCACTCAGTTATAGATGGCTTGTAATTTGCAACAGTAGAGTCAGTACCCTTTATAAACCTGATATTTTTTTGATTTGGTTGGAACCCCTGGCATAGAAACTCATCCACCATTTCTGATTTTTAACTCATCAGTAACAAAGAATTTTAAAGATTTGTTTGAAAATACTAAGGAGTTAAATGATTTGCATATGGTCACACATCTAGTATGTTTCAGAGGCACATTTCAAATTCATAACTCTCTGAGAGAAAGGTCTTTTCACACTAAATCACATTGCTTATTATCTTTAGTACATGGTATCGTTGAAAACTTCATATTTGGGATGTTCCTTCCAACAAGGGCAGATTGCAACTTATCCATGTTTTTTTTTAACTACATAATTCTTGTCCATGTCCTCTGTAAATTCTCCTTCCAGGATCAATCTAACATCCTAAAAGTCTCCTTCTAATCAAGGATTCTTACCCTGAAGTCTGTGAACTTCAAAAAAAAGTATCTATTTTGACATCTGTATTTCCATACCAATGGTTTTTCTTTTTAATCCTGTATATTTTATGTTATGTATTTAAAAATCTTATTCTGAGAAGAAGCACACAGGTTTCACCAGATTGCCAAAGGGGTTCATAACACAGGAAAAATGTTCAGAATCCCTTGTGTATAGATTTCTGAATACTTCACAACTTAAGAGTGCAGCAATTTTGCATCCTTTTATTCTGACTCATCCTTTCTCTAGCTACATATTCATCCTGTCTCCATAACCTAACATTATGAGTAACTGAAGGAGCAGGGAAGAGAGATTCATATCAGGCATGAGTAAGTGGTAGCTTATTAACAAAAATGGTTTTGACTCAGGAAGCAGAGGCATAAGTCTATCATCCCAGAAACGCATTATACACTTTCACAATTATTCTGAATTTCAGATATCTCATATTTTGTGCCATAGGTCAAGTCAATGATTCACTTAGTGACCTATAAACAAGGAACAGAGTCTTAACCTAACTCATGATAGCCATTAATGATGGTGTGATTGGTGCTTTGTGAATTTTTGGTGACTTGTGAATTTTTCTTCTTTAATATGACCAGGTTTAATAAAGTATATTACATCCCAAATTTTAGATCATTCCTAGAAACTTTTTTAAAAGCTTTGTTGCTTTTTTTCTTCTTCATTTTAAGAATCTGGAATTAGGCTTTTTGCTGTTTAACTTCACACAGAAAGTACATTTGAAATATCACAGCAATCACAATAAATTTAGAACCAGAAGGGACTTGGAAGTCATTGAGTCCTGCCCCTTCTTCAAACAAATAAGGAAACTGAGTCACAGGGAGATTAAGTGACTTGCCCAGAATTGTAAATCTTTGACAAAGTCTTGGAGATATGATTCTGACCCAGCTCTTCCTAACTTCAAGCCCAAAAATCTATCCACTACACAACTTCCTTCCTCTATGACCACTTTTGACAGTTTTATGAGAGATGTGAAGGGATTAGCTTCTATTTCTGCAGTCAACAAGCTGGTTTAGCTTCTGTAGTCCTGGGTATTTTGGACCGAGTAAATCTAACAGTGCAATTCTATGATCAGTAATCCAGAGGGCTAAGAGGAAGGCCTCCAGAAAGTTGTGTAGATCCTCTGTGGTAGAATATATGGGGAAATGTGAACAAGAACTGAATGAGATGATAAAGGCACACAATATGAACAGCATATTCTTATCAGTAAGATTATTGTTCATCTTTTATTTTTCAAAGAGGACCAACTACATCAATAGAATCACAGCTTCATTAAAGCATTGTTAGCAGTAAGAAAATCATTCCCACTCCAATCTGATTTCTCAGTTTCATCTCCATGTGGAGTTCTCCCCCTAAATAATCTCCACAATTATCTCCTCTCTGTTTCAAGCAAACATCCTTTATTTTATTGATAAAACTAGTATAAAGACATTGACTGCATGTTATAGTGGAAAGAGCAGTGAATTGGAATCAGGACCTAAGGTCAAATGCTGTCTCTGCTATTGACCACTTTTGGGACCTCAGGCAAGTGGCTTGGTTTTTCTGAACTTGGGTTTTCATGGACAAAATAAGGAGATTGAACTAAAATTTATCTCTAAATGTCTTTCCAGCTTTATAGCTTTTTTTCATTTAAGGAAATTTGATTCAACAACAGTTAAGTCTTTTAGCACTTTTAATTATTATCAGGCTCTGCTTACTGCATTATCCTAATGAATCTCAGAAGGTCTTGAAAACCAGGAATGTTTATTATTCTACCTTGTCACCAAGCTCTAAAAGATGTCAATCATATTACTAACCCCATGAAACTATATGTCATTGTGTGTGGTTTTAAACATGTTAAATTTGGCATAACAGTAGTTCATTGGGTGGATATTTTCATGGAAACATATGGCATTAACCAGTAGAGAAGGAAAGGCAACAAGATCTTCTTAGAATAAGTTATTTTACCAGAGGCTTTTTATGTGCCCTATGCAGTACTTCATGGAATGCACAAGGAGAGAAGATAGAAATGTGTACCTTGAACGAGATTCAAAGAACTTACTTTCTCATCCTCAGTCTACCTTTAAGCTTAAACAAATGAATGAATACTTCTTTATAAATATATTAATGTATACATATACATAGAAGAACTATGTATATATATATATATATATGTATATATATATATATTTACTCAAATTTAACGATACTTATTCCTTACTTTCTGGCCAATGTTGAAAAGAAAAAGAAAGTTTCTCTAGCATTTTAAAAAGAAACTGCCTCAGAGTTATATTAACACCATTACTGTTATTCTAACTATTGTTACCCCCTTTGACTTCCCAGTGAGACTCTAAAATGATGCTTTGAGAGAGAAATTGGATCTGAAATAAATAAGCAGCTCCTGAAAGATTGTAGGAAAGTAATTTTGATGTCTTTTGCTAGCAGGAGAAATCCCAAGATTCAAATTTCCTGTGTGTTTGGGGGCTGAAAAAAATGTAGGTCACAAGGTTAACAGTTCCTAGAAATCAGAAGAGCCTTCTGTTCTTTCCTCCCCACAGAGATAGGCAGTTTCCAAATGCGGGGGCTGTCTCTTCCCCACATACATAGCCTCTGTTTTGGTGGTTGGGTTTGTGTTTCCCCAAGGGGACATTTTACTTGTCATTTTCATGTTCTGAGCATCAATGGTGGCATTTCCACAATGCCTGTGGATTGGGGCCAAATAACCTGCAGTTTTGTTTTCTTTCTTTGCAAAACCTATCACAACCGGCACCACTAAGCATTTTCTGTAGAGTAAATGGGGAAGAGCAATCCCACTTACAATAAGGCAGATCCAAGTTGGAGCTGATACAGCGCTCCAGGAACATAGTCCAAAAACAACCCTGGAAAGGTGGAGAGTTCCAGCTTCTTTTATCTAATCAAGACTTGGCATCTTGGACTCTGATAGAAATCAAGGCAGCCGCCTTCATTTTTTTTTCTTGTATGGTTGATTTTAGAGTTGGTGTTCCTCCCCTGTCCAGTATGACCTTAAGAAACCTCTAGAAGGAATAATCTTAGCTATAGTCTTGTCTTAGGGCACACTTCGAATGTCTTGTTCTAGGAAAATTCTTAGCAATTTATATAGAATTCTTTTTGATGAAAAAGCTTATCATAAAGAAGCTATTTATGGATATGAGATTGGGTTGAATAGATACTATCTTTCTTATGTTGAAAGCTCCATCAGAGCAGGACACTTTGTCTTATAGTAATTTTATCATTTTATACACACAAATACACATACAAAGAGATACATACACACACTTGAAAAACATCATGGTATAGTGTATAAAGAGCCTACTTGGAATCAGGAAGTTCTAGGCTATTATATACAGACTATTTGATTCTGGGCAGGTCATTATACCAAAAAACCACAGATCTGGTCAAAATAAATAAATACACTCATTTAGTGTTTTAAGTTTTCCAACATGCTTTAGTCATAATATGACCATGAAATAGATAGTAGATATTATTGCTCTAAAATTTAATCAATGTGAACTTTTATCTGAATATTAATTAAATTTGAGGTTTAAGGAATTTACAACTTACAAAAATGGCAATTAACATCAAGTGAATGGTAGAGAGGAAAGAACCTTATTTTCAGCTGGAGTGCTCAGGGAAGATCTTATGAGAAAAGGGAGAATTTAAAGTGAGTCTTGAGAAATGGGTAGGATTTAGTCAAGCAGAGCAAAAAGGATAAGGCTTGCCAGTTTAAGAGAGAGAACCGGTTGACCAAAATGATGTCATGTACAGATCAATTTTCTAAGATGCTCATAATTTAAGTATTAGTCTAGTGATTGGGAGGATAGCCATCACCTGAAAAAGCATTGATTAATTAACATTACTGTCATCCCTCAACCTTTGTTCTTCTACCCCTCTATGTGTTCAATCTGCTGTCAGATCTTGTTATTTCCCCCTTCACATCATCTCTCTATTTCCCCTTTCTTACACTAGCATAATCATCACCCTGGTCTAGACCCTCTACACCTCTCCCTTGGACTATTGTAATAGTGGCCTTTTGATGAATCTCCTTTCTTCAAGTCTCTCTTCATTCTAGTCCATCCTCCAATAAGCTTCTAAAGTGAGTCTCCTAAAAAGTATATCTGGCCATGTCACCTCCCTACTGCCTTTAAACTTCAGTGGCTCCCTATTATCACTAGGATCAAATATAATATCCTGTTGCATTTTAAGGGCATAATAGTCTAAGCCCTTGTTATCTTTCCACTGTTATTTCTCATTCCCACATATTCTGTAATCCTACTCTTGCTATTCCTTAAACATTGTACCTACCATCTCCATACTTTTAAATTAACAGTTGTCCATGCTTAGAATGCTTTCCCTTCTCCCTCCTTTCTTAGTGTCTTTGGTTTCCATTAAGATTCAGATCATATTCCACTTTCTAGAAGAGGCTTTTCCTAATATGATCACCCCATCCCAACCCAGGGCTTTTTCTCAGAGAATACATCTACTTTGTGGGTATGAAAGTATACATATTTTGGTGTATATATATATATATATATATATATATATATATATATATACACATACATACATATATTATAATCCATACTATAGTTATTTGCATGTTTTCTTCTCAAGTAGAATGCAGGTTTCTTAAGTGTGCAAGGACAGTGGAATTTTTAATTAGTTGCATTTTGTTTTGTTTTTTAATTCTCAGTTCTTAGGACAGTCTATGGAACAGAATAAACTCAATATAGGCTCTTTGATACCAGTTCTCTTTCCACTGCATCACACTGCCTTTATCTAACTTTTTTATCTTACCTTTATATAGTACAGTGAGGTATACACATAAGGCATTTAATAAATGCTAGTTGAATTTGAGGTTCAAGGATCTAGCAATCTAAATGAGGAAAAATCACGTGTTTGTACAAAAATGGCAACTAACATATCAATAATCAATATCATCATTGTCAAGAGAATGGTAGAGATGATGTGACTCCAGAGGGTAAAAACCTTAATTTCAGCTAAAAGAGTCAAAGAAGATCTTGTAGAGAAGGGAGGATTCAAAATGGGTCTTGAGAAATGGATAGGATCTAGTCAAGCAGAGCTGATGAGGAAAAGTTTTCCAGATAAAAATAAGAATAGCCCTGACCAATTGTAAGGAGGAATGAAAGCACAATGTGTACTCAGATTGATGTGAGTTGAATTTTTTGAGATGCTCATAGTTTAGAAAGTTTTGGTGACCAGAGAAATACTGGATTGTAATAGAAATTTCTCTTTAATAAATGGTTTGGTGATGTTAGGGTTTAAAGCTCTGGACCCTGAGTTTGGAAGACTTGAATCTGAATCATGCTTCATAGGAGCATTTTAGTTATATTAAAGGAGGAGTATGTTTGTGGGAAGAGTCACTTAACCATTTTGCTCTTCTTCATTTGAAAAGTGTGGATGATAATAGCATCTACCTTATGAGGTTGTTTTGAGGACCAAATGAGATAATGAATAAAGCCTTTGCAAATCTTAAAATGCTATATTAATGCTAGCAATTGTTACTATTATTGAAAATTTTTTTTAAAAAGCATGAAATATGATGCCAGACATTATGACTACTAGAGCCAGAAATAATACCAAAGATTGCTGGTTCCCAGACTCAGAGTCTAAATACAAGGCACTTTCCCAAAGAATAGAGTTGTGGGTTTTTTTTATTATTTTTAAATTTCATGGACTCATTTTTTCTCAAATTTTTTAAGTGATAAGGCATAAACTAAAAAGGGAGGCAAAAGTAATATTCATCAACATAAACAAGTATAACCTCTCAAAGGTATGTACCTATTTATTTAATCTCACATTGTAGACAGATTTTTTCATCCCCTATGTACATCTGTGCAATGTCAGAGACCTTCCAGCAGAAAGAGGGCTAATCTTGTTAATAAAAATGTGTTTAGTTTGCAATCTGATCAGAGCCTGCTCACTGTTTTTGCCATTATTTAAGCCAGTTGTGTGACGAGCAGAATTTTAGTTCTCAGACCTCAAGGAAATGCAAGGGTAAAAGGAAGGGAAGTAATAGGTGACTACATGGACACAACCAACTAAAAGTGTCTTAGACTCCAAAAAACATCCTGACACCCAGACTCAGGCAGCTAGGTGGTACAGTAGATAAGATGCTAGGAGCCTGTTGTCAAGAAGTTCAAATTTGATCTAAGATTCTTAATAGTTATATGACCCTGGTCACTTAACCTTGTTTGCCTCCATATCCCCCTCTGTTAAATGAGCTGGAAAAGGAAATAATGAACCACTCCCGTATTTTTGCCAACAAAACCCCAAAGAGAGTCACAAAAAGTTGAAAGTGACTGAAATGACTGAACAAAAACAAAATACCAACACCCAGTTCTGAGCTTTATTGGAGACCACTGCTAAGGAAAACCTAGGAATAGCATTTTTTCCAAAAAATCTTGAATAGTTTCATGAAATTCTTTGAATCCCTAAAAAGTTTCTTAAGGATCCCAAGTTTCAAGCCTATTCATTTGATTCTTAAAGTGCATCTATTTATCTTTTAACAAACAAGTTTTATGCCAGGGGAAAGTATACACATCCATAAACATCTGTTTTTCTTCTTTTGTTCTACTCCTCTTTTGCTGATCTTAGAAATCTAACTTTCTTTTTGGATTTTTTTTTCAAAATTAAGTTGAAGAACTTAAAAAATTAAAATGAAAAACAATTTTTCCTATTTTTCATACTCATGACCATTTTAATAAAGAATTAAACAAAAAAATGGGAATGGTACTGGGAAATAGAGGCATCCTTCATCCCAACTTTCAATGTCTTTCTCTTGCTATTGGCATTAGATACTAATTCCCCAGAATGTGTTTCCTGAGAGCTCCATATCATCACATATGGAAAAGGGTTTTCTCTACAGGACTGTTAATAGCCCAGAAATTCCAAAGCAAAGTAGGCCCCAGAAGTACAGTGAATTTTCGTTCTCAAATAAGCCAGCCATCAGGCGCCACTTTTTGGTACTAGAAGGTGTTTTTAATTAAGAAGGGAAATGCAACTTGACTTGAAAAGCCTCCTTTTACTCCTTCTGAAAAAGGTCCCATCTCTTCTAAAAATTAGTCAAAGTTTAATAAATGTTATTTTTTTATTATTTATTAAATACCAACTATGTGCCTGCCAGGTACTGTGCTAGGAATGCAAAGCACTGGGAATGCAAAGCCAGGTAAAAGGTAATCCCTGCTCTCAAGGATAACACAGTTTAATGTGAAAGGCAAACAGCTAAGTACAAAAAAGCTATATGCAGGATAAATTGAAAATAATCAACATGGGGAGGCATTAAAATTAAGAGCGATTCAAAAGATTTTCTGTAGAAGGTGGGACTTGAAAAAAGCTTGGGAAAACAAGAAGGTCACATTTCTACCTGCAGAGATCCCTGTTTGCATTGAAAAGTCCTGGAGAACCAAAACTGAATCTCAGTTGGTTGTTAAGGTTAAAACCTTCAGTTATTATGAACACTTAAAATTTAATCATAAATTATAAATGTGATAGAAACAACATGTGAATGACATTTGACATGCATTTGTAAAATGATTCAGGGGCCATTTTGAATACAAACCTAATGGCCAGACTCCAGCCATTTTCTACAATTGTCCCTTATGAATGAAAGACTTTTCCCCCTCTGCTCTGACTACTCACCACCCTAGTTTCTTTTAAGTCTCAACTAAAATCCTACCTTCTGAAGAAAGCCTTCCCTAACCCCTCTTAACTCCAGTGCTTTCCCTCTTTTAATTATTTCCAATTTTTCCTGGACAGAGCTTGCTTTTCAGATATGTTTACATGCAATCTCCCCTATTAAATTGTAAGTTCCTTGAGGGCAGGTACCATTTTTTGCCTCTTTGTATCCCTGATGCTTAGCACAATGCCTGGCACTTAATAAAAGTTCTTTGATTTTAATATTTGTAAAGTATATACTATAATACCTGGCACATATTTCCTTCCTTTCTGTAAAATGGAGATATTAATGCTTATATTATCCTACCTCTGATGCAATCTGTCAGATAAATTCTTATTGCCTTTTTTAAACCTGAAATAAATGGTTTTAAGTTATATTTAAGTTGTTGGTCATTGGAAATCAATTATTTATAAGTGCCAGGCCTAAAGTAGGAACAAATCTGAGCTCAAAAACACTATTCTCTAAGTTCAAATCTAGGCTCGGATACTTCTTAATTATGAGTAAGGAAATAAATACAATTTATTGTATTTATCAGAGGGACTGAACTAAAAACTGCCCTAAAAGTATTAATGGGCAGCTCGATGGTGCTGTAGATAGAGCACTAGAGCTAGAGGAAGGAAGACCTGAGTTCAAATTCAGCCTCAGATGGTTTCTAGTTTTATGACCCTGGTTATACAGATCATTTAACTCTGTTTACCTCAGTTTCTTCAACTTTAAAATAAGCTTGAGAAAGAAACCACTCCAATTTCTTTACCAAGAAAACCCCAAATAGGTTTACAAAGTGTCAGACACAACTGAACAAGAAGCATCATCATTAATTTTGCCTAGGTGAGTGGCTGTTGATCAGGGACTGCATTGTTGATAATTTGTCCAGATCAGTCCTGGTTTCTTAACCATGGGATTTCTAAAACTAGTGCATATGAGAGCTCTAACAGTGTCTGTAGCATGTTTTTCATTTTTATTCCCTTTCTCCATTATTTTAGCAGCTGGAGACACCAATCATTGTTGGAGATTCTGATTAAAAAGTGTTTTCCCCCTTCTTTTTCTGGCTACTGGGCTACAGTAAGGCAGCAGGAGCTAAATCTAAAATGAGAAGAGACATCTTCATTTTCACCTGATTCTTCCCTTAATTTGTTCTGAAGCACCAGTCTGCATCTTCTGCCTTCATTTTCTTCACACAGCATAGAAATAATGAGCTAGCAATGGCTGCTGTGTGGTTCAGCATAAAACTAATCTATGATGTGATTGTGACACACCAAATCCCTGAACAAGGAATCTATGAACAGAAACATTAGAAAAAACAGGAATACTCAAAGCATTAAATTGCAATGTGGGACATGCAGTGGTGGCAAACTCAAGAAAAACTGGGAGCTACTAAATTGTGCATAAGGATCTATGGGGCCTGCATATTTACTTAGTTTTCAGATGTAAGAAAATATTATTGTATTTTTATTTGTTTTGTTAAATATTTCTCATTTTAATCTCATTCAAGCAAAAGTGTGTTTGACACTTCTTGTGTGGCTGGCTAATGGAGAGCTAGCTTCAGTCAGGGTTCTGACAATTAATTACTATTTGACCTCTGAGGGTTTCAGACAACTGTCTGCTCTTGGAATTAGGAAGTTCTAAACTCAAATTTGGCCTCCTATACTTAGTGGCTGTGAGACTGAGTAAGTTAAGCTCTATCTGCCTGTTTGCTTTTCTGTAAAATGGGAATAATAACAGCACTTGCCTCAAAGGGTTACTGGGAAGATAAAATGAGATACTATTTGTAAAGTACTTGGAAAACCTTAAAGTACTATATAAATGCTATTATTATGGCTAATGTTGTTATTGTAACAAAGTACTGACCTGCATTGGTAAAGGAAATTTCCTCACAGGGTTATCACAGGGTTAGTTGCTTTCTAGTCACCATATACTGCTTCTATATTTCTTAGGTAAAATATAAAACTTGACATTTTAGACATAAAAAGGAAATGTTGAAAAGAAAGGTATTTAAAAGGGAAATTGAAAGAAAAGGGTTCAGTAAAATGTATCCTCATCACCCTACCATAAAGAATTAAAAAAAAAAGATGTAATTGGCCACATAACCATTTCCATCTAATTTCAAGATTAAAAACAACAATATAGAAAATAAAAACCTCAAACCTTGAAAAAATAAAGTTGATAAGGAGGAAAAAAGAGAAACTTGCAAGGTTTACATGTGGCTCCCCAAACGTTAAAATCAGTCATTTAGTCATTAGTCAGGATATTGCCAGAAATAACATCATTCTTAAAAATCAGTAAAACTTAGTCACAGGAACAAATGTAAATAGCCTTTTTCTTCTGCTTGTAAGAGAAGTTAAACATCCCTCTAAAAGCACTCATCTGGGACAGAATTTTAGGGTGTGTGCATATTTTTTTTTAATCTTCTTATGACTAGCCCAAAGAAAGGGAAAATTCCTAGGATGGGACGAGGTCAAAAAGGATGAATGCAGCCAAGGCTTCTTTCCTGGGGTAATAATCTGAATGTATTACTAATTAAAGAAACATTTCTCTGAGATGCTGGGATCCTTCTCAAGATGTGTTCACTTTTGATGACATAATGAAATGAATATCTTCTGATTTCATGCATTCCAAGAGGGAAAACACAATGCATATGTGACATGCTCATAGCTTCTGATCAAGAAAGTTCAGTAGTTTTATTTGCTTGATGAATGCTACCTCTAGGAGTTAGATTTTAGTAATACTGACTTAGTTATTGGCTTTTTGAGATAGATGGGATTGAGTATTCTATTGGGATGGCTCTTGGGATTAAAATGGTGTTTGGGCAACATCTCTAATGATGGTAGGCTAGTTAGCAAGAAGTTTGAAGCTTAGTTTCATTCCTGTGTGAAATTGGTTATCTTCTGAATGAAAAAAAGTGTTTCTAAGTTATCCAGGCAAAAAAAGACTGAAATTCTCTCATTTTGCTCCAATAAACGTTCTTCTGCTTGTATCTTGGAAATCAGGATCTTCCAGGAATTCCACTGAAAGAAAAGATCAGGAATCTCCTCAGTCACAAATGTCACCAAGGGGCAGAGCAATTCCGTGGGAGAACCTGTCAGAAACATGACAGAACCTTTCCTTTCCTCTCCATTGCCATAGCTATTACCGGAACCCTCAGGTTCTAAGGGGCTCTTTCCATTCTTTTTCCTCATCTTACTCATTTTGACCGCCATGACCTTGTTTTTGCCATTTTACTAGTCTAGTATGCCCCCTTTCCATCCTCTTCAGTCTCTGGAAGGCCTGGTTCATGTCCCTTCTCTTTGTATCAGACAGGTGCTAGACCCCTTCCCCAGATTAACAGATCAGAGACATCTTCGGATACAAAGACAAAGTATCTATTTAGTCCCTGCAGGGAGAGGCCCAGACACACACCTGGGAGACATCTCAGCTCCCAACGTGTGCTTGTATTTCTGACAAAGCAGAAGCAGAACACCCGGTTAAATAGCAAAAGAGCCGAGCCTTTTCATTGGATAGACTAAAAGGAAGTAAACATTGACCAATGGTCAACAATGTTGTCTACTTCCTGTAGGTCTGTCACTTCCTGTAACTTCCTGTCACTGACTAGGCCTACAGATCATGTGACTTCCTGCAACTTGGGGCCCAAAGTCTGATCTTCCAGCTCTAAAGATCTCTGGGAATAGGGATCACATGACTTAGGCCTAAATTCAGACTTTTTGAGATCTCCACCCAGTCAGTCCCATTCATCTTTTATGGAGGCCTTCCTGACCATACTCAGTTCATAGTGATCTCTCTTTCCTCTGGCTTCCCATATGTATTTATTTTTAATTTTCCACTGTAAACTTGAAAGTCCTCTATCAATAGGAATCATCATCATCATCATCATCACCCATTGTAAATGAACATATACCTCCTTAGTTGTTTTTTACATGAATATTTTATGTCTTTTCAGCTACATTGTATGTTCTGTAAGGAGGGAAACTGATTTACATTTCTTTTCACCCACTACTGATGTGAGCACAGGACCTTTCACAGAACAAATGTTGAGTGAGGTTTTTTTTGTTTTGTTTTGTTTTGTTTTGGGGGGGAAGATTCCTGATTAATAGAAAGAAATGGGACAAGAAAAAGGGAGAAAAAAGGGAAGAAAAAAAAGTTAATGGCAGAAAAGAAGAACAGGGAGGATTAGAAAAAAAGAAAAAAAGGTAGACGGGCTCTCAAGACTTCTACTAGTGATGGAAAATTGCTTCTAGGGGAGATAGCAGTAAGGAGGGCCCCCTGATTTTAGGGTGCTTCTGTTCTAAAATCTTTCAGTGATTCTAAAGTCTTCTGGCTTCTAAATCTGTGATCCTGAGGTCTCCCTGACTTTGGAGTGCTATTGTTCTGGCAATCTGTCCATCAAGTCATCTGGCCTAGGAATATGATAATATTTCTTCCCTTGGATTTTAGGGAAGATATATTAGTGATCCTGAGACCCTCTGACCTTAGAATTCTAACAATCTGTCTGTCAACAAACATTACTGACTGACAGACAGATAATCTGCTGGTCAGTGATAACCAAGTTCCTGAGAGAGTAGAGAATAGACCACTCCTCAATTCTACCTCTGGGCCATAAAATTAGCATATCAGTGGCATGAAGAACCGGATAAATTTGTCTCTTTGCTAAATTCTTTTGGAACTTAGTCCACTTCAATTGGCATTACAATTACAATAAACTTTGTCCCTTGACTTGAAGATGGGTTCAAGCCTGCAAATTTTTTGAGACACCTTGTGACACTGGTCTGTGACCTCCAACCTTTTGGGGTCCCTTCTAAATCTCAACATTAGCAATTAATTTAGACAGCAGGCATCATTTTGGAGTGAGCCAATTTGTTCCTAAAAATAAAGTTTGGATTTATGTAAAATGAAAAGACTTTTCTGGTTGACTAAATACCCTTCATTTTCTTCTCACAACATGGGAATAATAAACTAGAATAATCTGCCATGGTTCAACATAAAGCTAATTTATTGTGTCATTATGACACATCAGATTTCTGAACAACAAGAAATCTATGAACAGAAATATTAGAAAAAGCATAAATACTCACAGCATTAACCTTGGAGTATGGTGTATGCAGTGTGGAGAGTTAAGCCTGCTTTCACATGAAACCTCACAATGTACGTGAAATGGAGGTAAGACTTGAGGCTGTGATTTGCCCAAGATCACACAGGTAGGAAGTCTAATAATTAAGATTTTAACTCAAGAAATAACTAATAACTATACCAGGAAGTATAATAACTAAAATTCTAACCCAAGAAGTATAATACCTAATAACTGTACCAGGAAGTATAGTAAACAAGTTTCTAACCTGAGTCCTCTATCCAGAAAACATATCACAATATGGACTAAACCAGAATTCTACTTATTTATATTAGCTCCATGTACTAGGATACAAGGCTGAACATGAAAATACAAAGGGTCTCAAACCCACCTTTCATTTTTCTTTTTAATCTCTCCGCATACTCAGTGTTCAGAAATGACCACCAACCATCAGTAAATACCTGATTCTCTTATGTCCCAAGCCACAGGTGGTACTTTACCTTGAAAGAGAGGAAGAAAAGTCCCTGCTGTAAAGTATATAAAATTCTCAGGTTCATATTTATTGTTTTGTCACGTTCCAGATGAAGGCAGCACTCAAACTTTCTGAGCCTAAATCACTAGTTTTCCCCACAAATACAGGACACCGGGAAAAAAAAAAGGATTTAATGTTAATTGAATGGGGGGCAAAGCAACACCAACCAAATTCAAGTTTCCTTCTAATTTTATAAATAGTGAATTCATCTGGGGTGACCATGGCTATATAATCAAGTGAGTCACTTCATATAGCATTTAAGGGCTCCAAACAGCTTATATAATACCCAGTGTTTTGGGGGTTGGGGCAGGAAAGAGTAGAAACCCATTAGAATGGGAACCTTTACAGAGCCTCTGCATAGCTGATTTGCAGACAACAAAGCCCATGAGACATCTCAAACTTTATGACTACATATTTAAGCATTTATGAGACCTGAACTGTGTTCCATTAAAAAAAAATGTAAGCACAAAGAAAAAAAATGTAGACTTCCAGAAAGGATAATTACCCCCAAATGTTTCATAAAGGATTTGATAGTGCTCTGGTTTTTAAGATTCTTTGTCAGTTTTGTTGTAGGAGGGAAAAGGAGGAAAGGGAATTGATTAAAAATACAGACTGACTAGAAATAGCATAAGATTGTTCCACTGAACCCACCTTTAGAAGGTACAGTAATACCACAGTCTTTATTCTAAGGTGACATTAAAATGTTACTGGAAAGAAAATATCTAAAAGAGGAACTTGACTATTTTCACTTCCCACCAAAGAGATTTTACTTGGAGTTATTTCTTCCTTTATTACCTTTACTCCTTCCATTTGTTCTGTTCTTCCCCCGTTTGTAGGTTTGGCATTAGTCTAGTAAGTTTGGCTGTGTTTTGGTCTCCCTCCCACAACTGGATCTGTTTCTCCAATAACTCAACACTTCACTATTCTTGGCAAACACAGGAAGGGACTTCACTGAACTAACAGGGAACAATCAAATAGAGCAAGTGCTAATCCCCACATACAGGACATCAAATAAGCACAAAGCAGACTTATAATGCTGACCTGCTCGAAGTTAGGGGAAGTTCTCATCTGTGAGCAGAAAAACTGTACTTTGTTGTCAAGGGGTATGTAGATTAAAAGCAGATATTTTTTTCTTTTTATCAAATAAAGAAAAGGGCTTCAGAAATACAGAAGAATGCCTTCTTTCAATTTACCTTCATCACCACCATAAAAAAGTATTTATTAAACTATCAGTGATGTTATAGCACATACTATTGACCAGTTTAAATTTTGCCAACAGTAAATCAATGCTACAAAGGCAGGGAGGAGTGTGACTAGACCTCTGCAACTACAACATATAATTTTAGAGTATTTCATAGAACTGTGAGAGATTAAGCTAAATTGCTCAGGATCACATGTATAGTATGTGTCAGAGGAAGAACTTAAATCCAGGCCTTTTTTCTTTATTTTGAGGCCCAATCTCCATCTCCAGCTTCATCCTGCTGCCTCACCATTTCTTATAGTATAGTAATATTCCATTATACTGATGTGCCACAATTTGTTTCACCATGAAATTATCTTATTTCTAT
This sequence comes from Myrmecobius fasciatus, assembly GCA_023553655.1. Taxonomy (NCBI): domain Eukaryota; kingdom Metazoa; phylum Chordata; class Mammalia; order Dasyuromorphia; family Myrmecobiidae; genus Myrmecobius; species Myrmecobius fasciatus. The sequence continues at coordinate 296,150 of JAJPUD010000207.1, read as the reverse complement.
CAAATCTTTTGCTCTATTGGGCAGGGAATGAGGAACACTGGATGAATAGTATCTCTCCTTAAATGCAGAGCAGCAGAGTTAGTTGGAATGGATTTTAAGACTTATTCTGCAACCTAGGCCAGCAAAATCTTTGTATATCCATGAAACAGATCTAGCAAGCAACTATTCACTGCATCTTTTGTTAAAGAAGCAACACCCACACAAGCACCTGGTGAGGAAACCAACAAAAGTCGAGAAAATGAGTGCAACCGAATTAGGAATTTCCAGGGGGTTAGACAGCACTTCATTAGGCCGAGACTGCTTCCAATAATAGCTAACTGCCTATAAACAGCAAAGTTCTGTGTGAGAACGTAAGTCTTTTGCTGTTTGGCTGACAAAACCTTGGAATTAACTACTGGATAAAGCCCTTGAGATTTTTAAGAAAGGAATAGACTACTGGAGATTTTTAAGAAAGGAATAGACTACTCCCTTCCTGGATGATTTAGATCAGTAATGTCATATTCAAAAAGAAACAGGAGCCTGTAATCTGTACCTAAGAATCTATGCATCTGTATATTGACTCAGTTTTAAAATGTAATGTCATTTTATTTTTGTAATGTATTTTTATTTACTAGGTTAAGTATTTCCCTATTACATTTCTATCTGGTTCTGCCAGAAGAATGTGGGAGGGCCTTGAATTGGACACCTCTGGTTTATACATTTGTTCACCTGCCTAGAGAAAGGAAGCTAAACCAGATGAATGACCTCTTGAAATGCCTTCCTATGATGCTATTGGCCTGAGTCACAAAACAGGGAGTGGAAATGCTCTGGGTCTTATTATCATTAAGGATCTCTAATGCTTATTTCTACAGAAAGTGACTGGGCCTTGGAGATAGCTTCAGTGTCCCCTCAGGAAAGTCTATTCCCCCTGAGCAATGTTCCAGTAATTCATTCTCTTTTGATTTAGGATTCTCTTTAGATAAACTTGAATTTCTCAGGAGGAACTTCATTTATAAATGCAAATGTTTTTCTGTGTCACATAGTTTTAAGGATGAAAGAAAAAAGAATTTTCCGAGAACCTAGAAAAAAAAAAGAAATCATTTGCATTGTAGATACTGTGTGAAATATTTTGATTTAGGCATATTTTGTATCAATCCCAGTTTTGAACAAAATGTAGTATTTAGTTTGTATACTCAAAATAGACAATTTTGCTATATGGTAAACCATGGATCTTCACACATTTAGTGAAATTTTGAAATATAAAACATTTATCCCCTAGTTTGAGGGATTTGAACAGCTGTTATTCTTCCATGGAATCCTCTTTTTGTGGAATCAGACATTTATGAGATAAACCACAAAGCATCTTGTTATTCTTGGGGGAAAAAAGTGACATAATTTTTTCCACCCTTTTTTGCCAGCCAGGAAAATGGATTTCTTTTTTCCCCTATCACAAACTAGCTAGGATATTTGTATTAAACTGGTATGCGATATAAGCTTTATTTGTTCCAGAGTTTTGTCATTTTTAGCATGCATCCTTCAGTTATCCTTTTTCAGAAACATCTCAAAGTCCTAGGTATCATCCATTGTGCTAACAGTGAAAATTCAGGTAAACATTTCAGGCTGCTCCATTCCCTCCTAGAGTGAAATCTTGCTATCCCCCACAGTTCAGTGATTTCTTTCAGATGTTTCTAAGATGGTAGTGACTTTCAGACATGAAGTCTTCCTTTGTTCTCTAGAATTAATGTAGTAAGAAAAAAAATTATTCACTCCTTTAATCCTATATTCCCTGAAATAAATATGGTGAAATTCTAAAATATAAAATGTGTATCTCTTATTCTAAAGGTGTTGAATTATTGCTTTTCTTTCAAAGGGTCCCTAAATTTCAGAGGCAAAGTTCATAAACAATGTGTGTCTAAACAGAAAAGCAGAGTTCATTAACATCTGTTATAAATTTTACCTGATTTTATTAATGACTAAATTGGAAACTTTCTGAATAATTTACCAAGCCACAAAATTGCTTTCCTCAGTTTTCAAAATGAGTATCCAATCAAAGGAAGAAATTATCCCTTCCATTTCATAAAAATGTACTGATGTCAATGAGACAGTGCAATAACAGCAAAGGTATTAGGCTGAAGGGTTTAGAAACCTGTTAAAATCACCCTAACAACTCACAGAGTGGGTTCACCATCAGATAGCTACTTCAGATTCAAAATACTTTATGGATCTATGTGCCTGAAGATCTTGAGCCCCCACCAATGGGCTTGCCTATAACAGTTAACCAGAAGACATAATTAGCTTAAACAAAAGTACTTAATCAAATGGTATGGCAAGAAAAAGTAACAGCAAAGTATTTCTTTTTTCAGCCTTAAGCATATTCTCCCACAAATATATCTAACATCAGTAGTAAGAAGAAACACACATAATAAACTTGTAAAGGCCATACAGGGAACACAGGTGCTCAGGATATACATGTTGAAGGACTCACTTTTAGCCAACATGTGACAAAGGTACACACACATAAAGACAACTCAGGTCTCCAGTGCTTTATGGCTATTGTCTCTAGTGATATCATGATACTGCCACTGTAATTATTATTACCAATGTCTTTTCTGGATGTTCTTAGTCTCTTACCCACCTCCACTGTGCTAGACACAAGATTCTCAATTAAATGGCTCAACTGATCTCTTTGAGGGAAGAGCAGATGTTGCCATGCTCTTTCAACTTAAATTAAAAACCTATCTTTTTTAGAAAAAAATAGAAAATCCTTGCCTTGAGACTTCACCTGAAAGTCCCTTCCCTGAGACCTTAACTGAGAAGAAACTTCCATCTTGTTCTCTCAGTCTTGGCCTGTTAGTACACTCATTTTTCTAATCAAAAATGTCTAATGCTAGGTATTTAGCTTTTTGGATCAAAGAGCAAGGCTACCTCATATCCTTAAAGCTTAATATTTCTTGTTTCAAACCAGTTCCAATTGTTCAGTAAAGAAAGCCATATACACCCAAAGAGAGGGATATGAAATGTGGACCACAACATAATATTTTCATCCTCTCTATTGATGTTTGCTTGCATTGGGTTTCCTTTCTCAGATTTTTTTTCTTGTAGATACAATTTTTCTTGCACAGCAAAATAAGTGTGGAAATATGTATACATATATTTGACTTGTCAAGTATTTTAACATAATTAACATGTAGTGGATTTCCTGCCATCTAGGGGAGGGGAGGAGATTAGGGGGTGAAATTTGTAACAGAAAGCTTTGTAAGGGACAGTGTTGAAGAACTACCCATACATGTTATGCAAATAAAAAGCTTTAATAATTTTTTTTAAAGCTTAATATTTCTTACTTAAAAATCAACTCAAAGCTTAACATTATTCTTACCTTCTCTTCCTAGTGAAGGGGGAATCTGTCAGAAACTTCCCCTTTACTTATCATGACAAGCTACATACTAAATTTTCATCTCTGAAGATGAAGCTATGAATCAATTAATGATTATATGGCTTCACCTATCTTCCACCTACTCAACCCTGTTCCTATCTCCTTCCCATGCAAGTGTGTCTGGCTTATAGTTCAGAGAGATTTAGGTACATTCCCTTACACTGAAATCATGGATGTATGGACATGACACATGACTAAAAAAGAAAATGTTATTTAACACTTAATCTCATCACTAAGCCTTTCCTTTGTTTAGTGATATACTGCAATAGATGAGTATTCAAGAACCTTGAATTCTAATGCAGGTTTTTATGTTTACTATTTATTTAAGCTTAGGAAAGTTGTAATGAGTAGTGTGCTAGGAAATGTTTAACAATCAGCTCTTGCAGGAGTGGGGAGGCAGGAGGAGGAGGAACTGTACAAATGACACATTTTTAAGCTTAATAGGCACTATTAACATTTTCTCCATCACTTTGTAAAACCTAGACAATCACCAAACAAAACAATAAATCAAACCCTAATTTGTAACATTTGCTTTTGTGTAAATGCTTACAATGAATATTTCACAGTTGGCTCTTAGGTGCTGATTCAAGATGGCTCCAGCACTCTTCTGATTATAATCTCTCAAATTTAATGTTGTCATCTACAAAATGAAGGGGCTGGATTAGATGACCTTTATTTACTAGCTAAGAGAGGACCCCTCCCCTCTAAATCTTATGAGCCTGAGAAATACCCTTGACATCTGTTTCTTCATCTGATGATGAGGGTGTTTGATTAGATCAAAGCTTCTTAAACTGGGTTGGATGGGATCAAGTAACTGAATGTGGGGGTCACATAAAAATTTCTCGGGTGAAAAGGGGTCACAAGTGGAAAAAGTTTAAGAAGCCCTGGATTAGTTGATCTTTCCATCCGCTTTAAATTCTAACATTCTTTGAAGTTACCTCATCTTTTTCTTTAGTGTGGGATAATAGATAGACATCTGGCCTTTAAGCTAGAAGTCTCTGGTTTCAAGTCAAACTTTTATTAAGTGCATACTATGTGCCAGGGCCTGTTTTAAGTCCCACCTCAGACATATACTGGAAGTGTGGCTCTTAACCTCTCAAGGATCTAGTCTAGACAATCTTTAAGAATATAAGTTTCCAAGAAGGTGCCAAACTGCATTGTTAGAGTTTCTTCATTTGTTGTTTATCAGTCCTTTTCAGTCATATTCGATTTTTCATGACCCCATTTTGACTTTTCTTGGCAAAGATACTGGACTGATTTGCCATTTCCTTCTTCAATAGATTAAGGCAAATAGAGTCACACAGCTGTGGGTCACTAAGGATGAATTTGAATTCAGGTCTTTCTGACTTCAGGCCCAGGACTCTATCCACTGGACCACTTATCTACCTCTTTGTGACTCCATTTAGGGTTTTCTGGGCTAAGATACTGGAGACGGTTGCCATTTCCTTTTCCAGTTCATTTTACAGATGAGGAAACTGAGGCAAACAGGATTAAGTGACTTGTCCAGGGTCACACACCTATGAGTCTGAGGCTGAATTTGAACTTCACTGGAAGATATATCTTCCCACCTCTGGGTCTGGCACTCTATCCATTTTTTCATCCAGGAGCTCCCTATACCAATAAAATCATTGAATTAGTTCCTAGCCCCTCTCTCTATTCTATTTCTTCAATTACTGAGCAATGCTAACAAGACTACGACAAGATCATGGTAACTAGGAAGTTCTAAAGGGATTGTTGAAGATGATGTTCCTAGGAGGTCATAAGACTAAGAAATAGAAGGATCCTTAAGACCTAGCTAATTTAAGACTTCCATTTTACAGATGAGAAAACTAAGTTCTACCAAGATTGTAACTTGCCCCAAATCAAACAAATAGCAAATAGCTAAGTTGAACTCAAATCTCCTAAGTCTTAATCACATATTTTCTATTACACAACAGTGAATGGGGAAAGAGCTATTTATTAATAAGTTCAGCTGTCTAGAGAAATATCACTGGATCAAGACTTAGTAAATTTAGGATTAGAGTGATGAAGTAACTTGTCTATGATCAAACACATCACAAGTTGCAATTCTTTTCCTACCGAGGTGCCCAAGCATTTAATGTTGTTTTCATATTTTCATTTTTAAATAGCAGCTTGAGTTGTGTGGAAATGAAGATGATGCTTTGGTAGATGTGGTCCAGTGGTGGTACCCACCAGATAGATGTGCATGGAAATTGACTTGGTATTCCTTGAGATGGAAGGTAGCATGATCAGGCCATTTGGAGAGGATGCTTGGATTAGGGCAAAAGCTAAATCTAGCCCCAAAATACACTTAATAGCCAGTGTTATGAACATCCACTCACTATCTTGGCCAGTTACTATAGTCTTCATTTCTCAAACTCTCACCAAAGAAAGGGATTTAATGGGATAAATGAACAAAGGGAGGCAAAAGGATAGCTTTTAGTTCCTGCTGTAACTAGATGGGGAAATTGAGTTGAGACAAAGTCTAGAACTCCAAACTAATAGATAAAAATACAGTTTGATCACAGACTCTACAAAATATATTTTTCAGCCTAAATGCTAGTGGTTAACACAAGGACCACTGTTTTATTATCAGTTTAATCAGTATATATGTGATATCAAGCAAATTTTTAAATGTCTTTTTTTCAAGAAGAGATGATCTTGTTGGTCCATTATTGAAGTCTATTGAGATTGTTTTGCTTTGTCTATCAAAGATTAAAAAAAAATTGAGTTGATCTGGTTGATCTGTCCATATTTCTTTTGTGGCTAAAAGCAACATATCTATGAAATGACAGGGCAAATTTAGGATTTCTGACTTTGATCAAATGACACTATGAGGCTAGTTGATCCACAAGAAAATTGAATCTTTGACCTTGGCCTCCTTTAGCAACCTTATTCTAACCAACTAAGTTAAACAGGCCCAGACATCAAGAGAAGGACTTTTGCCAAAATTCTTTCATTTAGAATAGGAAAAAATGAGCCATGTTGGTATTTTTGATCTATCAATAAACACAACCCAACAACTTTCTGAGAACAAGATTCAAGAAAATTCAAGATGGTTTTCACCTTATTCTATTTTAATTGGCAAGCTATAGTTTTTATGATTTTTGCTTTTTTTATATCTCCAGAGCTTAGTATAATATCTGGCACATAGAACTTTTTAATTGACTACAGTTGTTAATAATAGTAAGAACTATTATTAGTATTATCATTAATAATAGCTTACCTCTGCATCTTGCTTTTCCACTTATACAGAACTTTCCTTACAATAACCTAAAAGTGTTATTATTCCTCTTTGTATATTAAGAAATTGTTGCTCAGAACAGTCACACAGCTAGTAAGTGGCAATACCAAAACTGAAAACCAGGGAGCAGGGGCTATCTCTCCAACTAATTGAAAGCTGGTACAGCAGCATGCTCTAAGAGCCTGCTAGGAGAATGCAGAACTTGTTTTCCTGACCCAGAGAGGAAGTGGCAAATTCCATCTCTTTTTCTGTTAAATAAGGAATCAGATTTAACACAATACAGGATTGTGCATGCTTCTCATATGGCTATCCTATTGAAAAAGTTATGTGGTGTGTTTAAAACTTTTCTGTTGAGAAAATCACTATGAAACTCCATAGATTATTTTTGTTTATGTTGGCTCCATTGAAGGAAGTCAAGGTTTCAGTTCCATTCTATATTTAGGCATGTTTGCCATTAAATTTGGAATATTTTTATGTCATTGACCTTTGACACATGGACATTTTTCTAAAGGGAAAAAAAATTAGCTCTCTCAACTGATGTTGGGAAAATACAACTACTACAAAAATGGCAGTTTCTAAAACTGGAGCCAAGATCTAACCAACCAGAAGTTTATATTACAAATAAATCCTTCTCACTATGCCAAATGCTTTAGGAATTCTGTTATAAGAGCTGACAGTTGAGCCAACTGGACTTAAATGTTTCCTGCACGTTTGAATTTCCCAATAAGTATTTGTAGCTTCTAACATCTTTTACCATATGAGGGAGAAGATTGTGTAGGATTTATAATCTTTTGATGAAAGAGGAAATACAGCTGAATTTCTATGGCTAAACAATTTCAAACCGTGAATGGTCTTCAGTTAGCCTTCCTGACCATGCTTCCCCTGCATGGATCACTTCCTAGCTTTGTATTTTGAAAAAGGCTAACTGCAGTTTGAATTTCACCTATAATTTGCTCATGCTCCTTTGTAGTTTTTTTCTCTATTTGTCTTGACATCTTGGGAATAGGACCTATTTCTTTTATCTCTTGAATCCCCTACTATGTTTAATGCAAAACTATGGGGTACAATGTGTGCTGTTAATATTAGCTTTGTTGAATGTGTGACTCAATAGGTTGAAGTACTTGATGAACTGTTATGGTTAAATAAGAAAAAAAACATAATGATAGCAAGACTGGTTTTATTTAGACACGAAGTAGAACCTCCTAACAGTTATTCGGTAATTTCTGATTGTTCCCCATTTGGAGTTTTCTTAGCAAAAATACTGGAGTAGCTTGCTATTTCTTTCTCCAGTTCATTTTACACTTGAGGAAATTAAGAGAAACAGGATTAAGTGATTGCTCAAGGTCACACAGATACTAAGTGTTTGAAATCAGATTTGAATTCAAGATGATGAGTTTTTTCTCACTAGCACTCAATTATTTAGCTAAGCTGCCCCGCCCTAATAGGAATGTTAAATATAGAACTGAGTTTCTCTTGAAATTTGTTCAAGTACCTTCCTAAATAAATGCAATAACCATCTGCTATCAGTGGTTTAGGTGCAATTAGATAAATGAAGTGACCTCTTAAAGTCCTTTTCAAAATGAATTGATTTGATTTCTTAGTAAAATTATTTAGGAAATACTGGACCTCAGGGGTTTAGGAAAAGGGTTTACCTCTTTCCTTATTCTTTTACTTCTTTTTCTTCTGCTATTTTATCAGAAAAATTTTTTACTTAAGTAGCAAAAATAAGGAAGAAATAATAAAAGAGAAGGAAGAAATAGAATGAGGAGAAAACTGAATAAAAAATAGGAGGAAATGGAATTGAGAGATTACTGAGACATTCATAATGCAATATAATAGTGACAATTTAAAAAATTGCCCATTGAGAAATGTTTTTGATATGTGATATACTGAGCTGTCCAAAATTTTTCCATCCCTTCCACTGCAAATAAATTAACAAACTTAATGGCTTTTTAAATTTTAATTTTGAGCTATTTTTTCATTGAAATTTTATTAATCTTCATCATAAATATTAATTTATAGTCAAGCTCTGATGCCCAGAGGGTTTGGGGGTCTTATCTCATAGAAAATAATGAGCATCTCAATGTAGCTAACAAAAAAGCAATGCCTTTGTTAAAAAGGACCAAACAGCATGGTATTTATGCAGGTCTGGATAAAAACGTAAAATACATAACTAACTCTTACACTCTTCCTGGTCAGATCAAAAGGAACAATCCTACACTAAACATGATTAATGATCTAGAGCTTTGTAGGGTTGAAGTTCATCACTGTTCTAAGAATTTTTTCCCCCTCTTAAAATAGAATTAGGTTATTTGTTATATTTCTCCACCCAAATTAGTCAAAATCCTAATTTTCAGTTCAGCTATTAACTGTTATTTTAGTTTCTGCTTCATCAATTGTCATCTCTGTGGGGTTAATTATTTCAAATCTTTCTGGCAAGAACCTCTGTAATCAGGGGACTAGCACCTTCACACCTCAGCTGAGGTTCCCTGTCATCAATATATGCTATAAATTTTCAGTCTCAGAAGTCTGGTGGCTTCTGGGAATTGTAAGTTTCTGATGCTTTCTAAGAGAGGGATTTAAAGATGGGAATTTATATAAACTTTACCTCCCATTGATTTGCATAGAAAAGGTTGTCTCAAAAGACTCCTGTCAATGTTACATTTGCATTCCGAAGTATACTCAGATGCTTATTGTCAACTGGTACCTCATTCAAATAATCTGCTCAAACTGCTTTGTATGACTGTATACAAGACAGTGCCTTTCCCATAATCATGTGAATGCCTTGAGCATCCTTCAACAAAGATTTACAAAAATGGAAAGAATGCAGGTCAGGGAAATGTCAAAACAATTTATTTAAGGGAAGAACCTTAACATATGTGTTTTCTGCTGAAGTGATGAAAGTATAATCATTTGTAATTTAGTGGGGAATAACAAAATGGAATAAACTTCATTCGCACTCAGTAGGAGGACACTAATGAATGATTTGAATGATTTGGTTCAGGGTGTAGACAGTGATACTTTCTGAAACTTGGAACAATTTTTGATGATCTGATAAGGGGCTGAGTTGCTTAGCCTGTCACTTAGTAATGCTTATATAAAGCATTTACTCTGTGGCTAACATTGTGTTAAGCATTGAGGTTACAAAGAAAGGCAAATACATGACTTTTGCTCTAAAGGAGGAGCCAATGGGCAAAGGACTATTTGGATATAAGATGGAAGGGGATCTCAGAATGAAGGCATTTGGAGGGAGTGAAAGGAGGGGCCCCTTTCATAAAGTGTCATTTGAGTTTATTTTTGAAGGAAGCAAGGAAAGTTAAAAGGCTGAAGAGAAAAAGAACTCCACGGGAAGGGAACAGCCCATAAAAAACAATGGAGACTGGAGATGGAGTGCCATGTTCAAGGAACAACATGTCAGTCAATGGAGCTGAACAGTAGAGTATGCAAAGGGGAGTAAAGTATAAGAAGACTGGAAAGGTAAAAAAAGGAGCAGGTTATGAAGGACTTTAAATGCCAGAAGATTTACATTGGATCCTAGAAGTAATAAGGAGTCACTGGAGTTTGCCAACAGATCTACATTTTAGGAAAATCCTTTTCATAGCTGGAGTGGAAAGAAAGATTCAAATCAAGGAGACTAATTAGAAGCTACTATGATAGTCCAGATGAGAGGGAGTGAGGACCTATATGGAGTAATGGATGCATTTAGTTGAGAGGAGAGGATATATAAGAGGGATATTGTGAAGGGAAAAACAAGATTTGACCAAAAAATGGATATGTGAGGGGAAAATGAATGGGGAATTGAGGATGACATCTTTGTTGCCAGTCTGGATTGCTAGTGTCCTTAACAATAAAAGTAAAGTTGAAAGGAAGGAATGGTTTGGGGAGAAAACATAGAGATTTTTTTAGAAATATTAAATTTGAAGTACCTATGACCTATAGTCCAAAAATCAGTGAAGCACTAGAGTTCAGGAGAGACACTAGCTATGAATATGTAGATCTAAGAATCATTGGAATAAAGATAATAATTGAACCTCTGAAGATGATGAGTTCCCTAAATTTGCAGTCAGATAGGTAGAGGGAAAGCAAAGAAAGAGCAAAACCTTACAGAGCAGAATATACAAGAGCAGATGGCAGCAAATGTCTAAGGCTTTGGAGATGGATAGGGATTAAGAAGTCAGAAAGTATTTACATTCTGGCTCTTCTCAGATGTGGAACCTACAACAAGCCATTTAATCTGTCTGAATTTTAGTTTCTTCATCTGTAAAATGGATATAATACCTATGGTAGAAACTGCACAATTTTAAAAAGCATTTTTCAAACCTTAAATGTATACACGGACATAAATATGTACATGTGTATTTGCCAGTTACTATCACTGTTGATGGGACTGATGAAATCAAATAAGAAAATACATATTAGGCACTTTGTAAATACTAAAGCACTATATTTTATTCACATCCTGCAAATTAGGAAAATGACTCATAATTAATATTCCCATATTGGTCAAGTTAGTAGGGCTGAGGGCTGAGGGCTGAGTAGAGGACACTTTAGCCCTAAAGTTCTGCTTCTATTTATACATAAAACAAGCCATCAATTTAGTTTTTTTTTTTAATCATTTATTTTGTGGGAAAAGTGAACAAGAGTCAAGCCAGTTGTTAGGTATTTTCAGACAGATTTAATTTCTGATTTCAACCATCTTATAGGGTCATTATGAGGTTCAAATGAGATATGTCAGCTGCTTTCCAATAGCAATAATAATAATAGGATTTATATTGTGATAACAATAATAAGAACATTTAAATTGTAATAACAACAGTAATAATAACAATAATGAATTCTAACACAAGCTCCTGGGTTAGTGGAGAACTTTATTCTATCCACTGAAAAGGACAAATTAAAAAAGACCAAAACAGAATCTAAGGAGAAGGTAGTCCTCAGACCCTTCCCCCACAATTTATTGCATGTTGCCCCTGCTGTGAATAAATGAGTCCTTTAGTCCTGCAGATGCTGCAGAAAAGATTCAGGTAGTCTTAAAGAAACAGCTATACATCCAAACCAAACCCTTTGGCAAGCCAATGCCCATCCATATATCACTTCTGTCTCCCAAGAGTAGAGACTTGGGGCAGCTAGATGGCGCAGTGGATAGAGCACCACCCTGAAGTCAGGAGGATCTGAGTTCAAATCTGGCCTCAGACACTTAACACTTCCTAGCTGTGTGACCCTGGGCAAGTCACTTAACCCCATTTGTCTCAGCAAAAAAATAATAATAATAATAATAATAAGATAAAAGAGTAGAGACTTGCCATCTCCCAGATGGCAGCCTCCATTTTGGATAGTCTGAGCATATTCCATAATAGATAAATAGGAAGGAAAGAAGGGAGGAAGGGAAGAAGGGAGGAAGGGAAGAAGGAAGGGAAGGAGAAAAAGGAAGAAGGAAAGGAAGGAGGGAAGGGAGAGAGAAAGGGAGAGATGGAGGGAAGAAGAGAAAAAAAGATCTGCAAATGATTAACAGCACAATGATTGGTCCTTGTCTGTCAGCACCTATTCAGTGAGTCTGCCTCTTGTCAACACAGATTTAATTTGGATTTCCCCACTTTCTTTTTCTTTTTCTGATGTATTGAAAGTCTCTGGCCCTTTCTTTGGCAGACTGAAGCTAAGTAAAATCTTCTCCCTTTTTTAATTAAAAAAAAATGCCATTGACAACTTGGAGACTTTAGGACGGTATTCCTTCAGCCACCCTTCACAACTGTCTTCTTTCTAATAGACAACTGATAAGTAATGAAGCAGCCATCCCTGTACTTGGTGGGGATAAGTTAGAGCTCTGATATCAGCTGACTTCTCTTTCAATTCTAATGTCCACATCCCAGCAAAGAACAGCTGTATTTATTCTGTGGGTTAGCACAATAGTGACTTACTTTGGCTCTTCTGTTAGAATCTAGTTCACCTTATTAACACTTCTTGGATTTAGAAATATTAATGTGCCCATAAAGTATGCCCCTTCCAAAACTTTTTTCTTTCTTTGCCCCATAACCTTTCAACTTTGCCACCATTATATAGTGCTGTGCTAGTCAACAGATGGGAAATATATATCTTTGTATTTTCCTCCAAAATGATCTTACATACAGGTGCCTGAAAACAAACAAACAAACAAACAAACAAAACCCAACTCATAATAGTTTTAGGGAATGACCTTCCATTTTTCTGTTTCTGACACATACTGTCTGTATGACCTTAGGCACATCCCAGTACCTCCAAGCAATTTTCTAAAGTGTAAAATATACAGTGTCCATTGCTTTTTCTTTAGATTTGCCTTGGAAAATTGAGAGAGAAGACTTCTTATTTCATTAAGTATTAGTTAAAGTTTAAATATTGTAAAATGAAATTTATTTTTGTTTACTGTAAGCAAAATATGTAACAGACAACTCTTTTTTGGTGAGTAGGTATGAATGTTGCATATGAAACAAAAAAGATAGGATATTACAATATCAAGATCAGCTGAGAATCACTTAGTGCATGATGAAAGGAAAGGAAAAAGCCAGACTACTTAAAACAAGTCAGTCAGATTAGATTGTCTATTATGTCTATTCATTTTTATTTTTTTTCTGTTATTAGAAGTTTACTTTGTGGAATGCATATATTAACTTTAGCAAAAGAAAAAGAAAACAATCCTGTTCTCCATATTCCATTCTGAACTGTTTCTTCTATGTATTTGTCCAGAATTTATTGCTATTTAATTCATACAGCTGTTAGTGAGTATATTATGCTGATTCTTTTCTTTACATCATTTCTTTCTTTTTCCATATTTTTTGTTTTGGTCTTATTTGTAATAATATTCCATTCCATTCTTAGAATATGTTGAGCTATTCCCTAATTATTGAACGTGGAGGTCATTTCCACTTTGTTTTTTAGCATTTTCTATAATACTGCTCAATTATTTTGGTACATATAATTCTTCTCTCCCCTTTTAAATAATATCCCTAAGGCATAGCCTAAGTAGTAGGATCATGGAGTTAATGAATATTGACAGTTTTTTAAGCTGATAATATAATGCCATATTGATTTCCCCAAAAAATTGTACCAAAAAAAGTATAGTTCCTCCAATATTATTTATAGAGTATCTATTTCTCCACAGCTCTGCCTACATTGTTTTTAAACTATCTTTACCAATTTAATGGGAACAAGGTGATAAGACACAATTGTTTTAATTTTTATTTCTCTAATTATTAGAGAAATTAGAGATTTAATTGAACAATTATATTCAAGTATTTGAATGTTTTTCAGTGATAAATAGGATTTTTCTTTTCCTTTCCTGCAAAAATTAACAAAACCAGTCACTCCTAATTTTTTTTTAATTCTGACCCCCATCCTTGAAAAATAGCATTTGTACTAATTGTCGTTTCTTATTCCCTCCCCTCTTCTGTCAAGAGTTTTTTAAACACAATATCTTATGAATGAGACTGTGCTGCATGGAAAAAGCGAAAGGAAATGACTTTACGAATAACAGACCTACATGGCACTATAGTATAATCAAAGTTCCCTTATAAAACCCCAGTAGGCTTCATACATTGCTAAAAATCTGTGAATGTTGCTCAGCTATCTAAAGGAAGTTCATTCAGAACAATTAACTCTCATGGCTTATCTGGTATCCACACAGCATTATCACACACTTAACTGAGATAGTAACAGGAGCTAACTCCTGTCATTCACCACCACTTAATTACAATTCTGAACTAGACCAAGTAAGCCACAAAATCCAATGAGCTTCATCACAGATATATTTTATATTTTCTTAAAAGCCATAAAACTAATGAGATCATGCAGAGAATTAAGTGTAGTCAAGGTCTGTACTATTAATGCCTTTCTTAGCCTATTGGGATTTGGGGCTCTTAGGTCTATATAGCTTTCTGCCATAATAAAATTCTTTATCTCCCTACACTGGAAACAACACTTCATTTTCAAGAGCCGTTCTTCCCAGAAGCTCATAGCACTTCACATCAATTGTAGGCTTAATCAATATGTGTTTAATTGAAGTGAAGTGAATAGTGTGATTAATCCCAAATATATCTCAGTGCATTATTGATCATCAATATGTCTGTTTTACATATTGTGTATTTGATTCATCATACATTTAAGAAATGTGGCTAAATGCTATAGATGTAAAAAGACTAAAACCAATATCTTGACCCAGATTTCTTGAGCTAGAGAACTTCTTTCAGCTAAAAAAGCTAAATCTCAAATGAAATATCAGCCATGAGGACATAATTAGACTTCTTTAAAGAGTAGTATTTATATACAATACCCCACCCCACCTCTTTTACAGACAAGGAAACTGAGGGCCAGCAAAATTAATTGCTCAGAGTCAGCATGGTAAAATGAATGAATTTTGGATTTGGATTTGGAATCTGAGGTCTTCTCATGTAACTGTATAAATTTCTCCAGACCTCAGTTTTTTCGTCTTTAAATCAGAAAGATGTGGGGTTTGAGCTACATGATCTCAAAGATCCAGTTATAAGTCTTGTAATCTTATGACAGAATATACAGATATGGATATAAACTCGCTGGTTTCTTTCAAGATTCTATTCAAATCCTACTTTCTTCAGGAGGATTTTCTTGATCTCCATTCCCCAGCCCCATACTCCTAATAGTCTACATTCTGCCCTCACCTTTTATGTCTTCCCTCTCACATCTCTTTTTCATAGATATTTTGTTCCAAGGTCATTACAGTTTGTTCCCCTATCATTCTACTGTAGAATGTTCACTCCTTAAGAGCAGGCACTATTTGTGTTCATCTTTCTATCCCTAGAGCTTAGTATAGTGCCAGGAATATAAGAAATACTTCTGAAAAGTACTGACTGACCTCTGAATTATCATCACCTCTCCCATCCCAGACCTGTTGGGACCTAAGAGGGAACATCTTCCCTTTGCACAGGTAACCCAAGGAAATGGGACAGTCTGAGAATTTTATCCTTATCTCATCTTAGAGCCTCCGTTCCTTTTGTAAGGATTTCTAATGAGCCAAACAGGATGCCTTCATATTGGAGTTCAGAATAAGCTTCAGCAAGAGCTCAGCCTGGAAAAAGCATAAGGAAGACTTCCAAATTTTCAGCTAATTATTCCATGTGGAAAAGTGAACCAATTGAACCAATTGTGAAACATAGAGGCTGTCAGTATTACTATATGATTATGAAATGTACCTTGTTTATGTCAAGCAATAACTGATTTTTTTAAATGACTACAGGCTGCCATATTGTAAATAATTTTCAGTTTGCTGGGCAGCTGAGTACTTCTTCAAATAATCTGGAAACAAATTGTGAAAATAACAAATAGAATTGTATAGGAAGAGAAGGGTCTCCAGAATGTCCAGCTAAATTGCTTTCAAACCAATTTCTAACCCATCACCAAATGTTTCATCATGTTTAGAGCAAGCTGGAGGGTTTCACTAAATTAAAAATTCCATGTAATGTTAAACTAAATAGGCCTCCTGCTTCTCATTATTTTCCTGCATGCTATAGAAAAGGTGGGAAGGGAAAGGGGAAAGGAAAATGGGGAGAAAGAAACTCCCATACTACTTCAAAACAACAGAAAGAATCTGTTACAAGTGAGAAGCTCCAGCTGTCTCAGAAACATGGAACCTGATTAAATTGTGTTTGAGCATAATACAAAGCAACTCTCACATTCTCTTCAAAGAAACCCTTTCACATAACCTCAAAGCAGCCATCAACTAACTTCAGTGCTTGTCTGAATCACATGGGTTATTAAAGAAAATATGTAATCTTTATCTTTGGGTATTTTTTTAATGAAATAAAATGAGATCAAGCCAGTAAAATAGGAAACCTTCATTTTTTTATTTGATAGGTATTTTTTAAAAATTATTTAGATCATTTGTCCCAGTGCCAAGATATAAAATTTTCTTCATACTAAAATGTGCCATTTGAAATATTTGTACAAACTGCTGGGTTTCTCATTTACTGGAATTTATAGTTCAGGGGCATATGTATAGTTGAAAAAGAAAGCAAATAAACTGGGTCATGAAATCAGCTGAAGGTATGTTTTGCATAAATATTCATATCTTTTTTCTGGCCAACTTATCTTTAATGGCAATTGGTGCTGTGACTTTAAACTGAAAGTTGATGTATTTAGCAAACAATGTTGTGAGAATGTAGTTCTACAAATAATTTCAGGAATCAGTGTCATTTTTTTATCATCCATAGATGAAATACCCTTTCTAGGAGACTCAGAGAAAAAAACCACCAACCCTTCCCCCACCACTTTTTTTTTTTTAAGCAACTAGTAGTAAAAATTAACCTGTAGTTGTAAAAGTGTTATTGTGGGATTTTTAAAATCTCCATCTA
The DNA here is from genome assembly GCA_023553655.1 of Myrmecobius fasciatus. Classification (NCBI taxonomy): domain Eukaryota; kingdom Metazoa; phylum Chordata; class Mammalia; order Dasyuromorphia; family Myrmecobiidae; genus Myrmecobius; species Myrmecobius fasciatus. The sequence goes on along the minus strand of JAJPUD010000207.1, from coordinate 279,142 downwards.
TTGTCATAAAAGTATAGCTTTTTGAAATGTCAGTCCTTGTACATAAAAAGCTTTTTTTATCAGGAATTTTCATAACGATTATCATAATAGCATTTTTAAATAAAAAAATAAGTTCATCAAGTCACTAGATTCATCCCTGAGTCTTTTGAATCCTCTCTTTCATTACTGTTTTCTGCAATAATCTGCTGTGTTTTGATAGCTTAATATTCAGAGAAAAGGAAGTATGAACTAAGCTCAGTTGAAATCCAACAGGTTTGTTTTGTTTTGGTGGAGTAGTTAGGTTAAAACAAAACAGGTACAAGAAAATCCTTAAAGTTATACCAAAATGACAGGCAACTACAAGACAGGAATTCACAGAGGTGCATGGATTTTATTTTAGGGGCTAGCCTTCTGGAAATATTTTCATTTTAGTGGATAGCATACCTCTCAACAGCTTTTTTTTTTTTAAAGAACACGTCATTGGACATTGGAACATCATAAGAAAATTATCAAGGTTTTTGAATTTTTAAGGACATCTTTAAATATGTTTCCTTAGGTGAAAAAAGTGGAAGATTCTACAAAGATAAAAGGAAAAGAGGTGGGGGGGGCAGAATGATTCCAAAGTATCTATAGTCACTGTTGTTCTGTTCTAAAGGATCTGATAATTGGTGATATCTATGATTTTTCTCATTCCCATCATGCTGTGCCTCCTTGAAACATTCAAGCCTGGAGTGCTGTTTTCTTATTTGCCTTTACAAAACAGGAAAAAAAAATCCTTGTTGAAGGTGGTACTAGAATATCGACATACTCAATAACCTTTGTGTGAGACAAACTTCACAGCATTTCATCCCTGACTAAAACATGTATTTCCAATTTGTTAGAACCAAGGACAAATATATACATACAGATATATGTGTATGTGTGTATACAATATATATATATACACAAATATATGTATATATATTTATCCTTAGTTCTAACATATTATGCTATATATATAGTGCTTCACTTGTGTTTGAATGAGATAACCATTAAGAAGCCTGCAAATAAACACCTAGGTTTCTGTTCTTTCTAGGTTTTTGTTCTTTTATCTTCTAAACTCCTGACAAATTATTGGCATTTTTATTGTTACTTCTATCTTGGGCTAAGGGTTTCTTAGTGTTACACACACTCATTATAGATGAGGAATAATATGAGATCATCTTTTCTTTCTTTTCCCCTCCCACCAAACAGCTCCCACCTCCTACCTCCATTCCCCTGGGTCCAGGGAGGATTATTCTCTACTGTTAAATTTCAAGTGTCTGGTCCAGTCTGGCTGTAAATGACTCCAACAATGAGATTTTTACTGCCTCCCTAAGGGCATCTGTTCCACTGTCTAGCAGAGCAGGTTGAGAAATGTTTCCCAAAACACAGCCTCAATTTCTCCTCTGTTCTGGTTCTTCCCATCATTTCCAGTTAATGTCCAATATACAAAAGCAAAAACAGATTTGAAAAATGGGTTTTAAATATTCCAGGAGCTTCCTCCAGACTTCACTATGGTTTTATAATCTTTGGAATACAGAAACAGTGGCCTTTATTTCTTCTACTGACTATGGCCAAGAATCCTGTGCAGAATAGATTGGAATTAAAATTATAAATCCCTACTCCAACCATTTAGCCAAACAAGTCATTTAGTTGATTAACTGTACATCACAATATAAGGAGTTTCATCCATTAGAATGTAAACTCCTGGCCAGAATGAATTGTTTCATTCTGTGTATTGTATCCCCAGTGTCTAACATATGAGGTGCTTTACAAATGCTGCTGGTTGATTAATGATTAATTGAGAATATTCCTTGACCCAAGCAATAGTTTCTACTACAACAGAACACTCAGAATTTAATGAAAAGACAGTCTAATCTAATGTTGAAAATCAAACTTTTGAACAAGGAAAAAGGTAAATTTAAAAGATGTACATGTTTTTTATTCAACTAATGAACTAATTTTAGTCTAGATAAATCAGATATTTAAATAGGAAAGGCTCAGGTAAGTGGCAGGAAGCTAGGTGACAGACACAGTGGATAGAGTGCTAGCTAGCATAGAATCAAAAAGTCTTCTCTTTGTGAGTTCATCCTCAGACACATACTAGGTGTGTGACTTTGGGCCAGCCACTTAATCCCATTTGCCTCAATTTTCTTTCATGTAAAAAATCACTCCTATATCTTTGCCAAGAAAACCCCAAATGGGGTTACAAAGAGTTGGATTGAAGTAGAAAAAGGAGTGGGGCAGGGAAGAGAATGAGAGCAAAAAAGAGATAAAAGTTAGAGACACAGCAATTGGGCTGATCTGTAACTTTAGTTTTTGTATTTAAGGAAATCTTCATATTACATTCTCTCATTGTTTCATATCTTTCATTGGTCAGTTTTCTGTTTTTATACCTACTGGTTAAATCATTCCAGCTATTTCTCATGGTCTACCACAAAATCATGAAGGAGATGAATGATCATTCTGGACCTCTGCCAGCCATGCTAAGGAGAAACAGACTGCACTGATTAACTAAATGAATGTTGTATTCTAATGATTCTTCTGCTAAGTGTAGACACAGACACTATGAAAATTAAGAAAAGTCACTCAGCCGTTCACTGACTAATTCTACACAAGGCCATAATTTGGTTGACTGACATATTTATAGGATTAACTGAATTTTTTGGCTAAATTGACCAGATGCTTTGAAATCATGGAAATCCACCCAAAGCCTCCATTTTCCTCCATTTATTGTAGGAAAATATTAATAGGCAAGGGCCTATCCTACCATCAGAGAGAGGTTTTGAAGGTCAGAAAGCTACTCTAACTTTTCAGTAGAAAGGCTCTATTTGAATAAGAATAAGTCATATCGACATTTCTTTCAATCTTGCAAAACATTTTTCTCACATTTCTGTAAAATATCACAAGTATTCCTTACTTACTTTTATAGAAGTGAAAAAACAAGGTCCTGATTGTTTTATTCTTTATATTTGTATCCCAATAATGTTCCTCAGTTGTTAGACCTTGAAGTCAGGAAGACCTAACAGGTTCATCCAACCTCAGACATTTAGTGCCTGGGTAATTTTGAACAAGTCACTTACCTCTGTCTAGTTTCCTTAATTGAAAAATGGAGATAATAACAACACCTACTCTTGGGATTATTATGAGAATCAAGTGAGGTAATAGTTGGAAAGGACTTAGCACATTGTTTGCCACACAATAGGTGCTGTAGAAATGGTAGCTACAATATTAATTATTATTAGCACAGGAGCTGCCATGTAGTAGATGTTTGATCAATACCTGCTGATTAATAATTGACTAAGACAAGATTTGAACCCAATTTTCTGGTTCCAATTCCAGCAGAGTCTAATAATCTAACATAGCCTCTGAGTGTCATCAGCCCTGGTTAGTGTCTATTGGACATTCATGATAATGCACAAGATAGAAAGAATGTAGGATTCTTCTCCTTTACTTTGATCTTTTCCATTAAGGAGAGAGGTCTTCATATTAAAGAGAATAAAACAAACATGTGATGTCAGATGAGGATGTAAATATATTGAACCAGAGGGAAATAAATATATCTAGTTTGAAAAGAAGGCTAAAGTGGAACAATATTTCTATCTTTAAATATTTAAAGTTCATCATATGGAAAAGAACAAAGATTTACTCTTCATTATTTTAACAGGCAGACCTAAAACTGATGGACAAAAACCATCAAAAGGAACACTTTGGCTTAATTTAAAAGTTTAGACTTAAAAAGAATCTCAACGAGCTGTATAACACTCAGTCATACAGATGAAGAGTCTGAGACTGAAATGGTTGAAGTGAAAGGTCTAGAACCCAAATATAAGGAAGAACTTTCTAACATTTAAAGCCATTCAACAATGAAATCAACTATTTCAAAAACTAGTAAGCTTACTAGTAAGCTCAGAACTATATATCAAAAGCTTAGGGCTAATAGAAGGGGTTCATACCACAGAAGAGAAGCTGAGCTAAATGACTTCTAAGGTTCTTTCTGATTCCAATGTAGAATTTATCTATAAGAAGGACAATTTATTAAGGCATAGCAAAATGAGTATAAACTGTATTATCATTGACCTAACCAAATCCATCTGTTCAATTAGTTTTGCTTTGGTCTGGTTCTTTTTCCCCTTAATCTTCTGTTAAAATAGCTTCCATGGGGCATTGAGGTGGTGAAGTGGATAGAGCACCAGCCCTGAAGTCAGGAGGACCTGAGTTCAAGTCTGGCCTCAGACACTTAACACTTCCTAGCTGTGTGACCCTGGGCAAGTCACTTAACCCCAATTGCCCCAGCCAAAAAAAAAAAATTAATAATTAATTGATTAATTAATTAAAATAACTTCCGTGTCAGAAAATTCTACTTGGGGAAAATTTAGAATCTCAAATGAAAAAAACACCAAAGATACTCAATAAATACTTAATGAATTGTTAATATCTACTGACAAGTTTACAGAGTGTTTAACTCAATGGGAACTCAATGAAAAATGCATTTCAGAAGGCAAGTTTGAAGACTTCCCCAGAGCTTCAAATTGGAGATTTGGAGTAATAGCATAGAACAAATTAATTATAGCTTACCTAACATGTTCTAAGATACTTTTCTTTGCCAAAATAACTTAACAAAAGAACACGTTGAAGCTTGAGTATACTGATTGAAATCAAATGCCATGTTCCATGGTTAAGGTCGTGAGCATCTTTGAGGGGAATTATTATCATAGAAATTAGGACTAGAGTGAAGCTAACAGATCACATAGGACAACTCCTACATTTTAGATTTGAGACTTAATGATTTTAACTGACTTGCCCAAGTATTCACAGTTGACAAACTGCAGGGTCAGGGATTAGAACAGCAGTCTTTTAATTGTGAATCAAATTTCTTTCCACTACAGTAACCACTTGGCCAAGGAGAGTTCCAGAGAAAAGATCGAAATAAAATTCTCTGAGAAACTTGGTGGAAGGAAAATTAGCCTTCTTTCATTCCCCTTGGTGAGGGAATGCTTTTTTTTCCATGTGTGGTCGACTGCAACCCAGATCTGAAGGTGGAGTTAGAACTGTGGCTAAGGAAACGGAGGTCCATGACCTAATATAATTGTCCTTTAAGTTTGAGGTTCCTTCTGATGTGTGAGAAAAGTCCTTATTCTTTTGTTATGGCTCACTCATATCAAACTTTCCTTATATATCAAACTTATCTTTTATTCATATCCCATTATATATATTTTTTTTCTTTTTTTTTCACAGCTACTCTGGATCTTTTAATTATAGAGAATTTTAAATGCTGAAAGTTTAAATTATTTGTCCATGGTTTCATAGTCATAGCTTTAGAAACAAACTTTGAATGGTCCTCCTCTGAAAATGTCTAATTCTTCAATGCCAGATAACCTCTTATGTTTCTTCAAATCACAAAAGAATACATGCAGGCACGAATACACAAAAACACCTGTGTAATTATGTGTATATATGTACACAGAAGTACATGTAATAAACTAGATTGTGTTTGTATATACATGAGTGTGCAAACAAGCTTATACACACACACACACACACACACACATACACACACACACCCCTTTACAAACATTTATTAAGCACCTTTTCTAGGCCAAGCCCTATGCTGTATATGTTTCTGTAGATATAAATTCTGCAGGTGTTATGTTTGTGTGTACATTATAAAATTGTTTCTGCAACTATTATTATACCAATTTGCAGATGAAGCATCAACTCAGAACTGAGTGCACTGCCCAGTGTCCCATCAGAATGACTATCAGAGAAGGATTCTAATCCAAGTCGCTTTTAATGTCAGCCCAGCTGATTTTTCTGCTATATACCATTGTCTCCCAGGTTGTCATCTACCTATTATTGGTTACTATTTCTCTAAGTAAATGTGCCTATTTTCTGGGGTCAGCTGTCTGTTCTAACAAAGATCTTCCTCAATAGAAGGGATATTTTCTTTTTTTTTTATTAAAGCTTTTTATTTGTATAACATATGTATGGGTAGTTCCCCAGCATTGATATTTACAAAGCTTTCCATTACAAATTTTACCCCCAGTCCCCTCCCCTCCCCTAGATGGCAGGAAGTCCACTACATGTTAATAATGTTGAAATACTTGACAAGTTGTGCAAGAAAAATCCTACCTACAAGAAAAAAAAGAAAATCAGAGAAAGGCAACACAATGCAAGCAAACCTCAATAGAGAGCATGAAAATGTTATGTTGTGGTCCATATTTCACATCCCTCTCCCTGGGTGTATATGGTTTTCTTCAGGGAACAATTGGAACTAGTTTGAGACAATTCTTTGTTGCAGAGAGCCATGTCCATCAGAATTGATCATCATGTAATACTGTTGTTGCTGTGTATGATGGATCTCCTGGTTCTGCTCGTTTCACTCAGCATCAGTTCATGCAAGTCTCTCCAGGCCTCTCTGAAATCATCCTGCTGGTCATTTCTTGCAGAACAATAATATTCCATGACATTCATATACCATAATTTATTCAGCCACTCTCCAATTGATGGGCATCCCTTCAGTTTCCAGTTTCTAGCCACTACAAAAAGGGCTGCCACAAACATTCTTGCACATGTGGGGCCCTTTCCTTCCTTTAAGATCTCTTTGGGATATAAGCCCAATAGAAACACTGCTGGGTCAAAGGGTATGTATGCACTGTTTGATAACTTTTTGAGCATAGCTCCAAATTACTCTCCAGAATGGTTGGATCCATTCACAGTTCCACCAACAATGTATTAGTGTCCCAACTTTCCCACATCCCCTCCAACATTCATCGTTATCTTTTCCTGTCATTTTAGCCAATCTGACAGGTGTGTAGTGGTACCTCAGAGTTGTCTTAATTTGCATTTCTCTGATCAATAGTGATTTGGAGCAACTTTTCATATGACTAGAAATGGTTTTAATTTATTCATCTGAAAATTGTCTGTTCATATCCCTTGACCACCTATCTATTGAAGAGTGGCTTGAATTCTTATAAATATGAGACAATTCTCTATATATTTTAGAAATGAGGCCTTTATCAGAACCATTAAATGTAAAGATGGTTTCCCAATTTGATGCTTCCCTCCTAATCTTGTCTGCATTAGTTTTATTTGTACAGAAACTTTTTAACTTAATATAATCAAAATTATCTATCTGGTGTTCAATTAGGAGTTCCAGATCTTCTTTGGACATAAATTTATTCCATCTCCACAGGTCTGAGAGGTAAACTATCCCATGTTCCTTTAATTTGCTTATGATATCACTCTTTATATCTAGATCATGAACCCATTTAAATCTTATCTTGGTATGTGGTGTTAGGTATGGGTCAAGCCCTAATTTCTTCCACACTAGTTTCCAATTTTCCCAGCAGTTTTTGCCAAATAGTGAGTACTTATCCCAAAAGCTGGGGCATCCCATAATATATTAAGGTTTCCACAAAACATTTTTGGGAAATTATTGTTCAGTAATTTTTTAGTTGTGTCCAATTCTTCATGACCCCATTTGGAATTTTCTTGACAAAGATACTGGAATGGAATACCATTTTCTTCTCCAACTCATTTTACAGATGAAGAAACTAAAGGAAACAGGATTAAGTGACTTGTCCAGGGTCACAGAGCTAGCAAGTAGCTAGGGTCAGAGTCAAACTCTGAGATGAGTGTTCCTAATTCCAGGTCCAGTTCTCTATACATTGTATTGCCTAACTTCGCTGTTTTAGGAAATACTGTGCCACATTGTCTTCTCTGACAACATGAAAATCTGATTTGAGTGATTACAGATTGAAACCATTCTCCTTTTCCTTCCCCATTCCTGAAGTACATCTAAGTCTCTGCTGTATAAGGCCAGTGCTTCCAGCTTTGGAGTTAAATTCAATTACCCACTCTTCCATCTATTGGGCATCACAAACTAATATTTCTATCATAGTTCAGTTCTGTTTTGGCTTCATTGACTCCTCAAAAAGAGAAAAGCCAGGTTAAAACAGTTAATATAATTACATCTAAATGTTAGACTAAATGTGCATTTACATAAAAATTCTGAGAAAATGACAGTCATTATTGATCACTTTTCTCTGGGAAGTCTCACATACTAGAGACCCTGTGCTCCAGTGTTTTCTGTGATGGTTTCTACTTGTGGCAAAGGTTATGTTTCTTGTTATTCCTTTAAGAAAATTATGATTACCCTAGGTTATCATTATGGCTTGAGTGCATTTTTCATCATATTCTCTCACTTCTATGGGAATAATTTTTACCAAAGAGTGAGCTACCCAAGGTTGGTTATAATATTGTATAGTAAATCAATATTACTATTTGAATAAAGTCCATTTATTGCTAGCAATTACCATAGTCTGTAAAAATCATAAATATGTGAGCATGACAGAAATAGTCAACATTTCTGTCTCATTGTAATGATTCAATTCCCATCTACATACCCAGTATAGAGCGAATAATTTGGTTATAATGTAATAAACTTGCTCTTCACTAGTTAATTTTCAGCTGAAAGCATTGAAATTTCTGAAGCATCATAGTCATTTAGTGAACACAAAGAACAACTGTTTTTCAAAATTTGGATTGAAATGATAGCTTGGTTTCTTTAAGCTTTGTTGTTGTTTAGTCATGTTCTGTTTGTGTCCCATTCTTTGTTGACCATTTGGGATTTTCTTGACAAAGATATTGGAGTGGTTTGCCATTTCCTTCTCTAGCTTATTTTACTGATGAGAAACCTGAGCAAACTTGCCCAGAATCACACAACTAGTAATTGTCTAAAGCCAGATTTTTAACTCCAGTCTTGCTAACTCCAAGCCCCACACTCTAATATGCCCTGAATTTCTTATCACCAATCTAATAGATAAATCCCAACCTTCCAAACCACACATCATTGGATTCAATTGAATGTAAAATTATTTGTGCTAGAGACTAAAATTGCAAAGATAAAAAGTCAATGCCTTCAGAAAGCTTATACTCTAATAGCTATAGTATGAACTGTAAAATGAGAAACATGGATCAGTCTTTTTTTATACACTATGTCACTGTCTGACCTTGGAAAAATCACTTGGCTTTTATGAGCCTCAATTTCCCCATTTGCAGAATAAAGCAATTATTCTAGATTAATTTAGAGATTGCTTTCATCTTTAAAATTTTATAATTCTCTTGGAAAGCATTGCTTGAAGTAAAGAAGAGGGAAGTGAGCAGATCAAGAAAACATACATAGTAACAGCAATATTGTTTTAAGAATGACTTTAAGTGAATAATTTTTTTATTATTACCCAAATTAACTATAAAGGGCATATGAAGGAAGACACTAATTGCATCTAGAGAAAGAACTGCAAAATAAATTAAAAAGGGTTCTCATTCAATTCAGTTCAACAAACCAATTCAAATTAGGGTGTGCTGAAAGGTGAAAACATTTCCTATTGTTATAATCCAGGGGTCAGCAAACTAATCAGCTAGTGCTAGTTTTTGTAAGAATTTTTTTTAACATTTTCAATTGCTATCATAAATCATCATAAACATAAAATTTCTGTCTTAAAGTATCTATACATGAACATATAGACTCAAACACTTCATGTGGAATATGAGGAAAATGTGTTGATTATAGTCTGTGTTCATAGATCAAAACAATCAGGCTACATAGAGAAAAAATTGGAAGAGCTATAGCAATAATTTATAGCAAGAGAATTCTGATAAAAGCTCTGATTGTGAGAGGAAATACTTATTTAGGAGAATCTAGTCTTGGATTTCAAAATATTAAATTTCCCTTAACTCCTCAGTGGTGGGAGAGGACTACAATTCTAGTTTCCTATATTTTGCATATAGATAGCACCTGCCTCTCCAATATGAAAAAGGATGGATTTATAAGAATAAAAGGAAAAAGAGATTTCTAATTAAAGAATTATACTTTGATCATGGAGAAGTTTGGGGTACTTGACAAAAAGCAGAAAGTTCAATTAATCATCTTGATGCTTTGCCTAAATATCTGTAAACTGGGGTGATTTTTGGGACTTTTTATTGTTTATCTAGATGTTTGCTGTCAGGTGAATTTGTCAAAGAATTCATTCCTTAAATGTTTTATATAAATCATTTTACCTAGCTCATTTACAAATTGCTTTTCTTTCTTATGTTCTATCTTTTGGAAGATTAGGAGAAACTCAGAGCTTGGAGAAGAAATTTTATTAGAAATTCAGTAAGCGCTTATTAAGTTCTGACTGTACAAAATAACTGGATTGTAGAAAGGGAGATATACCTGATTTTTCAGTCTATATTTTGAAACAGCTGTTGTCCCTTTTGATTTTCATTTAGGCTTTTCTTTGGTTTTTATTCACACCTCTAAGCTCAGTGTTGCTATTTTCTCCTATAAAAAGAACTTAGTATAAACGCATTTCAAGTCCTGAGGTACTTTAAAGAGTCTTGCTCCTGATCCCCTCCTTCCTCCCCACATGTTCATTCTTGAACCCTGTCTTTTAATTTGTTTAGGCTATTACTGTCCTGGAATAAATTGGGGCCCCAAAGTGGAAAATACAGGCATCTAGTTACTCATTAGCTCATTAGTACAATGATGTATGAACAGTCTCCCAAGTAAAACAATACCCTGCTGCAGTATAAACAAATTCACAGGCAAAGTGGCTCATTTATAACTCATCCTGTTAGAATCAGGATTTTATTTGAATCCCCCTATTAAGGAGCCTTTCCCACTCCCATTTCCCTCACATCAACTGTGCTCATTAATGTCATTTGGTAAAACCACAGATCTACTATAATTGCAACTGTTTTGGGAATAATACAGAAAATCAAAAGGAGCTACTGGCTCTCTGCTTGACACTCTAACAAAGATCACCCAGAAAATCTGCTCCAAAAGTCCACTTCTGGAAAACAAAAAAAAAACTATTTTTTAAAATTAAGTCCATTCACGTGTTGTGGTGACAACAAATAGAAACCAGGGGACATCTGCCATTCAAATGGGAATTTTTACTTCTCCCTTTTTCAAAACATGTGGGGTGTTGTTTTTATTATCAAATTCTCTTGGCTTCTCTCCTGAACGTGGATGCTGAAAGCTACTTCCTTAGCTAATTTTCCTGGGGTCTTTTGATGGCTCTGTGGCTGCCTATCCTGATACCAAAGGATACTGAGTTGTTGAGTATTAGTAGGGAGGTAATGTTTTCTATTAGTGTTATTTAAGCATTAGTTATTACAATTTTCTTACTGTGATTTTCTAGTAAAGTATATTTCTAGTATTATTAATAACTTATATAGCACTTTAAGGTCTACATACTTTAAGATCTATATGCTATACAGGTCAGAGAAATTGTTCCTATATAATAGAAGTAGAGATGAAGACATCAGGAAAATAAACAGATTTCTCATTATTATGAATGGGCTGTTCCTTCTAAATCATGCATTCAATTAAGTCTGCTCCCTACCTCCAGTGCCCTCCCCCAACTCCATATCTTCCTACCCAATCAGAGTATCTAACTATTTGGCACCAGACAAAAATCATCATTGACTGAATTGCCTTTTAAACTGTTTTCTTGGAACTGAATAGGCAGTGTCAGGATAGAAGAGTAAAAGACTCAAGCCCTAAGATGAGGTCCAGTCCATTACTTTTTCCATTACTGAGTCCCATCGGGGCATATTATACCTAGGATCATTGATCTAGAGTTGGAAGGATATTTGAATCTATTGAGACCAAATTCATTTTATAAATGAGGAAACTGAGTATGGAGTGTGCATGTAACTTGTCCAGGGTGACATAGCTAATAAGGGTGTGGGGTAGAATTTGAACTTAAGACATCCTGAATCCCAGACCATTCTATCCATTGTGCTATCTAGCTGCTGCAACAATTCCTTATGAAGGTTGTCTTTGCAGAGGTGTAAAGACAGGAATGATATTTCTCATGGTGGTTTCTTTGTGTTGAGCTGTTTCATTGGCTATTATAGTACAGCTTTCATTTTTTTCCCTCTAGGAAAGGGGGAAGAAAAAGGGGAAAAATGCATTCTGCATATTTTACAAAAACTACTATAGTAAAAGTATTAAAATATACCTGACAAAATGAAAAAGTAGGTGAAATATAAGTCCTTCCAATCATTTTGGCATGACCATGCCAATAAAGTGCATATTTACAAAATCTGGAAGCACGTTGTAGATAGGAAGTTATTTTATCTTGCCTTTCTCAGTACTATTTTCATTTGTCACATACAATAACTGTACCTGATTTGTCATTCATCATGCTACAGACAATATCTGATGATGATTCGTTATCAGGAAATAAGAGTCATTCCCACTAAGTTCAAAACAACAAGAACACATTGAAGACTCAAGATTTCAATTGCCCACAAATGACAAATATTTTCCTTTTTGGAATCAACTAAGTATAGACATTAGATCAAATTTGTCAAATACAAAACCTTCACTTAAAAGAAAAAACACAATATTCACCTTTGCAAGGGGGAAACAAGATCAGATTAATATCCTTTTTTATTAAAGTTTTTTATTTTCAAAACACAAGCACACATAATTTTCAGCATTCACCCCTACAAAACCTTGTGTTCAAACTTTTCCCTCTCTTCCCCCTACCTCCTCTCCTAGTTGGCAAGTAATCCAATATATGTTAAACATGTGCAATTTCTCTATACATATTTCCACAATTATCATGCTGCACAAGAAACAGATTAATATCCCAATGCAAAAATCAAATAGAAATTCTTTATTCTCCAATTTGGAACTATGCCCAAAGGGCTATCAAATTGTACATGCCCTTTGATCCAATAGTGTCTCTACTGGGACTGTATCCCAAAGAAATCATAATAAAGGGGGAAAGGACCCAGATATGCAAAAAATGTTTGTAGGAGAGTGGATGCCATCAGTTAGAGAATGGCTGAACAAGTTATGGTATATGAATGTTATGGAATATTATTGCTCTGTAAGAAACAACCAGCAGGATGATTTCAGACAAGCCTGGAGAGACTTGCATGAACTGATGCTGAGCGAAATGAGCAGAACCAGGAGATCATCATACACGGCAACAACAATACTGTATGACGATCAATTCTGATGGATGTGGCTGTTGTCAACAGTGAGATGATTCAGGCCAATTCCTATAGATTTGTGATGGAGAAAATCATCAGCACCCAAAGAGAGATTTGTGAGGATTGAATATAGATCACAACATAGTATTTTCACTTTTTTGTTGTTGTTTGCTTGTTTTTTTTCTTTCTCATTTTTTTCTTTTTAATCTGATTTTTCTTGTGCAGCAGGATAAATGTGGAAATATGAATACAAGAATTGTACATATTTAACATATATTAGATTGCTTGATGTATAGGGGAGGGAATGGGGAAGAGAGAGAGAAAAATTTGGGACACTAAGCTTTGCAAGGGTGAATGTTGAAAACTATCTTTGCATTTATTTTTATAATAAAAAGCTATTGTTTAAAAAAAGGAAATTCTTCATTCTCTCCCAAAGTATTAACATATGTGCAGTCAACAAACATGAGAGAGTACCTACTGTGTGCAAGCTACTGCGGTAATTAGAGGTTTGATTATAGATCCATGATTATAGAAATTTTACTTAAGCAAAAGATAATATTCCATCTTGGGAGCCTTTTACTCTTAATTTAAATACTGTTAAATCTACTCTGAAATGCCAATTATTTCTAAAAGTTTAAGACTTTTATGACTTCCAGAGGTATATAATGTCTTGTTGATTTCTCAAAAGATCTACAACTAACTATTGTTGGGAAACCACATTGCCTAATTCAGCTTCTCAGCTCCAGCTATCTATTTCTAATCCATGCTCATAGTATGATGGAATCTAAAAACTAAGAAAAACCCTACAGATGTTAGGATCATGGGTTTAGATTCAAAGGAAATCTCAGAAGTTATCTGGTCCAAGTCCCACATTTTACATATGAGGAAACAAACCCACAGAGATAAAAATGATTTGCCCAAAGTCCTGAAGGTTTGAAATGGCAAAGGCATATTTTATACTTTGCCTTAGTCGCTTTAGTTTGTGGATAAAGAATCTGAGGTCCAGTTTGAAGTTCAAAGGTTTAATTTCTTGTCTAGTCACACAACAAATTGATGGTGGGAATCAGTTTTAAGGCTCCTTGATTTCCAGTTCATTGCTTTTGTCCTTATACCATGATTTCTTACAAACCACTCAATCTCCTTTTGACCTAGTTTTCTTATTTTTCAGATGAGTCTGCCTTAAATACGTGTGTGTGTGTGTGTGTGTGTGTGTGTGTGTGTGTGTATCATGGGGTTTTTATGAGGAACATAAAAATTCTGAAAGGCTAAATGTAAAGTAGTATGAATTAATTATATGACTATATAAAATCAGACCGTTTCATTCAATATTGGACTTAACATAAGGTCTACCCTGAACCTGATTAATAAGTTCACTCAAGTTAAGCCATATTTTTAAATCTTGTCCTTTTCTCTTAGAGAAAATATGTAGATTGCAGTACTAAGAAATGGCACAGAAATGTGTTCTCAGAAGCTTTAATTGATTATAAAGTGATCTTCTACTGTAGGGTGTCTCCCAGGTAGACAAAAAGTGACATTCACATCTGGATATGTGGAATCAGGAGAGAAAATATGTCATATAGTAATGCACTGCATATTATGGGCTGTCATGTAGTGGGATTTGGGGGGAAATGTTGAAATTTAGAGCACCTTCAGGTAGTTAATTATCATTTATCACAGGCATACATTTCAAGTCAATAATGTGTCATTACTCAAGTCATAATGTGTCTTTGGAACACAGATAGGATCTCTCACTAGTAGACTTGCATTTTCACTGGTAAATTCCAGATAGATAATAAAGAGTATCAGTAGAGGATGCAGAGTCTACTCACAGGAGAGACTGGGAATTTAGGACAATGAAACCAAGCACAGACATTGCTTGTGATTTTCTTACAGGACTTATAAGTTATATTATGTTATATTATGGTCTAATTAATAATGTTATATCATGGTCTCTATAAATCTTGGACTCATTACAGATTAAACTTTATAGTGTTCCACATATTTCAGATCTGTTATGTGTACATATACATCCTTATTTAGGAGTGGAGATAGACTCATGATTTAATTTAAGGAAATCCTTCAATGTGAAAACTTTATTTACTGAAGTGAATCAGAAATTCATTTGCAAATTTGAATCTTAGTTGCTGCTGAGAGAGCCTAAATGGCTTGCCCTTGGTCACAGCTAGTATATGTCAGAAATGGAGTTTGAAGCCAAGTTTTCCTGACTTCTCTTCTCAGTTGGCCCTTTATCTACCATGTCATGTCATCTCTCTTCAAAAATTTAAGAATTGAGATAGAGACTGAACCAGTGATTTCATAAATATAAGCAATGCCTATGTGAAGAAATTCTATCAATTCATGTCAGAACCATATAATTGTATATAATTGCTGTGTATTACACTAAGACATCAAATTACTTCCCAGGATCAATCAGTATATGTTAGAGATTGGATCTGAATCCAGACCTCCTTGAGTTTAAGGCTGACTTTCTATGTACTCTGCTGCCCAGCCCCTCATATGAAATATTACAATTGTGATTTCCTCCAAAGAAATTAAGTCTACTATTTCACACTATGTATACAATAATGATCTTGGGTCAGGTTCGTTAGTGTACCTGGACATGTCATGTCTATATTTCTTTGAGATACTTGCATATGGCATGTAAAATATTTCCATTGATTAGGGGAAGAGAGATTATAGACAGAAAATGTTAGTTCCCACATCATTAATTCATATAAATAAGGAAAACTGTTACCTTTTAAAAAAGTTATATCTACTTGAGATAATTATAATAGCAGCTCCATTTATCTCTCCATAGCACATTGCAGTTTTCAAAACACGTTTTTTATAACAACCCTGAATGAGAAATGTTTCAAGTATTATTATCTCCTTCTGACAGATGAAGAAACAGCCCATGAAGTTTAGACATTCTACTCAAAGTTACTTAATTCTTAAGTAGGATGGCTACAACATGAACCCATTTCCCACAACCTGTTCTACAGGAAGACAGAGTTTGCTCTAGAGTAAAAATGACTTGTCTAAAGTCAGACAGGAAGATCCAGGGAGAAAACATTACATTTATAGCTCTCATTTTTTATGACTGACTCAAAATGATCATAACTCCTTAGAGTATATGCATTTTCACCCATGTCAGAAGCAATGCTGCCAGGTTGCTGAATTATAAACCAAATTTTCAATGTGTGAATGCATATCAAGATGTCTTTTTGCACTATCAGCCAGTTTGGGTGCCTTCCCAGTAAAAAAAAATTTCCTACTGTTTAGGTTAGAGATGACATACTACTGAAATGATTTGGGATGGTATGATTGGGGCAGGCTTTAACACAATTATAAAGTAGATGAAATTTGTTATCATTCCCACCCTCCCCATCAATGCTATTTTCTTCCCTTCAGAGTCTCTCTCCTTCCATTGTTCTCTACTGGTAATCACCAACACTCAGTCCTTTGGAAGGTGGAAAATGACAAGGTAGATATTAGCTAACATCTGTTGAAAGCTAAGTAGATAGAGTGCTGACTGGAGGCAGGAAGACCTAAGTTTATTTATTATTTGTGTGACTGTAAGCAAGCCATTTAATTCTGCCTCAATTTCCTTATCTGTAAAATGAGTTGGAGAAGTAAATGGCAAACCTCTCCAGTATTTTTGCCACGAAAACCCCTAACGAGTTAATAACTGAGCAACAACAGTTCAAAGTATGACCCTTTCCAAAGTTATTCACCTTTTAAAAAGCCACATTGGGAGGCTCACCACCCTCTCTCCCATTTTTGTGTCTATCATCCTTCTAGGACCTCCAGGATGACAGGAACTACCCCAAGTCTCTCAGACTTGGCCTTGACTGGGCTTTCTCATATCAATGATCTGAGGCTTCTTTCCTCAAACCCACTCAAAACCATTCGTAACTCTACAACTTCTCTCATTGGAGAGTAAAAGTTGTCTTTGGTGTTCACAATCTCATCGATTTCACCAGGATAACTAATTTGATGAACCAAATGTTGAGAATTCCACCTGTCTTAAGATCTCTGTTATTGCTCTAAGGCTCACTAAAATGAAACTATATCCTTGGGTTATTGTTTGTTCTTTGTTCTTGAAGAGGACCATGCTATCAGGAAAGTGATATTCTCAATTCAAACCATCTCTGACAGCTTTGACAAAGAAATGGATTCTCTTTGTTTCTGGGGGTGGAAGAGATAAAAACTGCAGTCAGCAAGGAGGGTCAAGCATTGAGGGATTTAGGAAATGAATTAATTTCAGTTCAACTAGTACATATTAAGTGTCTATAATGTTCTAGACATTGTGCTAGGCACCTGCATATACAATAGTAAAAAAAAATTAAGAAATTATCTCTCTACAATAGTTTATATTCTACTGGATTAGAGGGTTTAGAGAACAAAGGAAAAGAAGGTTGGGTCATAGAGCCCAGGTCCTGGATTGTATGAGGAAAAAACAAAAATGATTTAAAAAAAAAACAAACAATTCAACCTCTGAATTCTTCCCCAGATTTCAGACCTGTTCTGGAAATCAACAAAGAATGGGTCAGAGTAGAAAGTTTGGTAAAAGCCCAGACTCCTTAAATCTGCTGATTGGGACTATCAAAACAACTTGACTTTTATGTTAAATGAAGGAAAAAATTAATTGTATCTATTCCAAGACAGAAAATTGGCATTGATTAAATTTTTATTTACTATATGTATTACATATTAATTATATGTAATTTTTATATATAATTTATGTATAAATTATAATTCATTGTTCAGTAATTTCAGTTGTGTCCAACTCTTTGTGACCCCATTTGGGGTTTTCTTGGCAAAACACTGGAGTGGTTTGCCATTTCCTCCTCTAGCTCATTTTATAGATGGGGAAACTGTAGCAAACAGAATTAAGTGACTTTCCCAGAATCCGACAGTATTAAGTGTTTAAGGCTAGATTTGAATTTAGAATGCTGTATTCTATACAATATGCTCCATTTACTGTGCTACCTAACTAATATTATATATTAATTAAAAATCAAGTGTGATTTTATTAAACATTCAGAAACTTTAGGTCAAGCTATATCTACTTTAATTTTGGAAATTCAACTTGATAATTATTCTAGGGTTTGTTCATAAGATCTAGCATCATTTTTGTTAGGGTTTTGGTTATGGGTTTTTCACCCCCAAAAAGCAGAATTTGAAGTTTTGCTATTAGTTCTTAGTTCATGTATTAAGTATATATTATGTGCAAGACTGTGCTGAGACAGGGAGGTAAGGGTGGGGTTGGCAGGGTGAAGCAAAAACATCTCAAAAAAGCAGTGAGGAGAAAGTTTCCCTGCCCTCAAAAAAGATATACTCTACTGGATCAGAGAGTTTGAGGTCTAGGAGGAAGAAGAGGTTGGAAAGGCTAGAAGGAATCATTTACTTATTAACAAAAAGACAAATAAAAATAAATGAATGAATGAATGACCAAATATATAAATAATAAAGTTGAATGAATTTGTCCAAATTATGTTTGCAGAAACACTGATTTTTCATTAGCTAAATTGGTTTAGTTAGGTAAATAGAATTGATCATTCATGTATTGTTAGTTTTTTTCCCCCCAGTGGGAGAACTAAATGTGCAATTGTTCTACGGAAAGATAAAGGCCTTTGCTAAAACTATTCAAAACTATCATTTGAACATGCTAAAATTTTTTAACATAGTAATTAATGAATTGCTATATCATTATTTAATAGCTGGACTAGACTAGAAAAAAATTCCTATACTGACTTGGGAATTTTTTAGGGAAATGCTTAAGGAAAGGTCCTATGGTTTAATGGGACAGCTATAGATAAGAGATCTGCTGTGTATTTTCAAAATGATTTTCAACTTTTGGTGCAATCTTACTTTCATTAAAGTTTAGCTTCTTTGTTTATAAAATGAGGATCCAATTATAATAATTTATTTTTCCCTTTTTAACTGTTGTTTGGAGTAGTATTGAGATTTATATAACTTTGAAAACAAAGTTTAAACTTCTTGTTATCTGACATGGTCATAGCATGTGGTATTCTGGTTAATCAAATTCATGGTCTAAAGAAAGCTACATGTTTGTCTCTGATATAGATTGCCAATTTGGTACTATATTAGAATGCAATAAAATATTTAAGATAAACATAATTTAATTTTATGATGGTTGACTTGGATCTTCATCTTAAAGCATACCCTAGTGAATTCCAGAAACAAATATTAAACAAAAAAAAGTATTCTAGAAAAGACAAATGGGCCTTTGGGTCTTTCATTGCCTCAATGCTATAATTATGAATATGAATTATTGTAATACTAGCAGTACAAAAGTGCCCATTAATAAAGATTTCTCCGTGTGCCTTCCTCTTCTCTTTACAGAGATGGAAGGAGAGACTATTATATATGTCCAGGTAGGTGTAATTGAACAGATTTTTGTTATTTTATATATACATGTTCATGCTTTAGTTTGGCAGAATCAAACACCTACACACATATGTAACCTAAAATAAAAATAATGTTATTATTTCTTACAAAAGCAGTAATAGTAAGTCACATTACATAGCATTTTAAGGTTAGCAAAGTGCTTTCTTCACAATAACTCTGTGAGGAAGATGGTAAAAACATGATTATTTCCATTTTGTAAATGAAAACAAGAGTTTTGAGAAGAAATATGATTTGTCCTTAGTCACAAGCTAGTAACAGGGAGGATTACAATTCAGGGCTCAACTCCAAATCCAAAAATTATTCTACTAAGTCACACTAAATTTTATAATGCCACCAAACCCAGCTTTTCCCAAAATGAAAAGGTACATATTTTTAGTTACAGACCTTTTAATATAATTAGCATATCATGCATTTGTTGAATTTTTTAAAAACCCACAATTGAAATACTCTATTCAATTTGATTCCATTTGTTCTTTCCATAATACTTTTTTATTTGCTTGTTTAATGTTTGTTTCTGGAATTTACTAGGGTGTGCTTTAAAATGAAGATCTAGATCTCTTTCCTATAAAAACCAATTTTCCAAAGTATATTTGTTAAATAATGAATCCAACTTTATTTTATAAATATTTGTCAAAAACTAATGAACAATTTGAAAAGTCTATCTTAGGGATAGAAAATCAATGAATTATCAGAGAATCAGTAAGAAAAAAAAAAGAAAAACTTGTCCAGATGTTTTCACAATAAAAACCTTTGGAACTTTTCAAGAACAAATGACACATAAGTATAGTATACACAATTATAGAAGATTGAACACCACAAAATCTTTTTATGATGTAAATATGGCACTGATTTTAGAACCAGATGAAGAAAACATTTTTAAAAATTAAAGATCAATTTCACTAATGAAATACATATGTAAAATGCTAAAATGAAATATTAGCTAATAGACTATAGCAATAATCAAGAAAATAATTCATAATAATTAAAAGGTATTTATTTATTTCAAGAATGAAGAGCTAACTTAATATGAGAATGACTATCAATATTGTTAAATATATAAACCAAAAATGTGTTTTTAAGACATACATTAATAGATGTGAACAAGTCTTGATAAAATTCAAAATTTGTTCATGATAAAACTACTAAAAAGGAACATAGAAAGATCTTTCCTTAACACATTAAAAATAACTACCTTTAAGCCCAATGCCCAAATAATATGCAATGGAAAAACATTAGAAGCATTTCTATTAAATGCCAGTATAAAGTAAGGACATATACTTTAATAATTTTTGCTTGATATAGTTCAAGAAATTCTAACAATTATAATAATACAGAGAAACGATATTAGAGAGATAAACAATAGAAATGAAGATGAAATGAAAAGGTGCTCCAAATCACTATTGATCAGAAAAATGCAAATTAAGGCAACTCTGAGGTATCACTACATACCTGTCAGATTGGCTAAAATGACAGGAAAAGATAATGACAAATGTTGGGGGGGATGTGGGAAGGCTGGGACACTGATGCATTGTTGGTGGAACTGTGAACGGATCCAGCCGTTCTGGAGAGCAATTTGGAACTATGCTCAAAAAGTTATCAAACAGTGCATACCCTTTGACGCAGCAGTGTTTTTACTGGGCCTATATCCCAAAGAGATTTTAAAGGAAGGAAAGGGATCCACATGTGCAAAAATGTTTGTGGCAGCCCTTTTTGTAGTGGGTAGAAACTGGAAACTGAATGGATGCCCATCAATTGGAGAATGGCTGAATAAAGTATGGAAAATGAATGTTATGGAATATTATTGTTCTATAAGAAACGACCAGCAGGATGATTTTAGAGAGGCCTGGAGAGACTTGTATGAACTGATGCTGAGTGAAATGAGCAGAACCAGGAGATCATTATACACAGCAACAACAATACTATATGATGATCAATTCTGATAGACACGACTCTCTTCAACAATGAAATGTTTCAACCCAGTTCCAATTGTTCAATGAAGAAAGCCATATACACCCAGAGAAAGGGATATGAAAGGTGGACCACAACCTAACATTTTCACGTTCTATTGATGTTTGCTTGCATTATGTTTCCCTTCTCAGATTTTTTTTTCTTGTAGATCCAACTTTTCTTGCACAGCAAGATAACTGTAAAAATATGTATACATATATATTCAATTTGTCAAGTATTTTAACATAATTAACATGCAATAGACTTCCTGCCATCTAGGGGAGGGGTGGGGACTAGGGGGGAAAATTTGTTACAGAAAGCTTTGTAAGGGTCACTGTTGAAAAATTATGCATACATATGTTTTGCAAATAAAAAGCTTTAATAAAAAAATAAAATTTTAAAAAATGAAGATGAAATTTTCAATGGATTACAAGCTGAGTTTGTCTAAATGTGATAAGCCAGTTAAACTAGTATAATCTTGAATCACATTTGAGCAAGGCACAGTTTCCAGGAATAGAGATGATTATCTCATTTTATTTTTTTCTGGTCAGATAACATCTAGACCACTAGATTAAGCCATACAATCTTATGTATTAAAATTTACTAGTAAAACCTCCAAAATCATAATTTAAAAATACTTTATGAATAAGATAAAAGTCATCAAATCCTTGGAAATTAATCTACCCAGGAATTCATGGGAACTATGAAACTGTAATGATTACCAAAAAAAATATATAGATGTTATTGAAAGGATATTGAACATTCATTAATAGATCTAATTAATGATAATACTCCCTAAATTATTCTAGGTATTTTATACAAAACCATTCAAATAACAAAATGCTTTTGCACAAGCTACACAAAATTATTTAATGAATTTTATGTAGAAAAATAAACAGACAAGATTTTTAAGGGTTACTATATAGAAAGTTTTTGGGGGCAGCTAAGTGGTGCAGTGGATAGAACATCAGCCCTGAAGTCAGAAGGACCTTAGTTCAAATTTGGCTTCAGACACTGGCTTCCTAGGTGTGAGGCCCTAGGCCACTTAACCCCAACTGCCTCAGAGAAAAAAAAAAAAAAAAAGTTGATGAAGACAGTTCTGCAGTCTTATAGTTTCAAAGTTAAGGACCTGTAGTGGAAACTGATGAATGAGTTTCTTGCAAAATTATGTAAAATTTTGACTACCAAAGTTAGATACTTCTGAGCAAGTTAATTGAGATAATCTTCTAGATAAGGTATTTGAGAATATTTGCATTGTTTAACAATTGTATGCTATGGTATTTAATATTTCATCCATAATCCCAAAGATCTCTAATATATTTATTAGATTGTGATATTTCAACTGATCCATATCTATTGCTGAAAGACTCATTCTAGCTTTTTGTTGCATTTGGTGGAAACCCTAAAGTATGATTTCAAATAAGGAAATAAAACATAACACAATTTTTAGACATATATAAAGTGATCTGTTCACTTTCTCCAGGTATGATCATTTTAACTTTCTCTTAGGAAACTTGAAAATGTAGAATTCTTTTTTGTGATTAAAGTGCTTCAGGTCACATTCAGTTCATGACTGATGTGGAAGAATTTTTTTTTTTTTTTTTTTGCTGGAAGAATTTTTTTGAATAAAGTTTATCCTCCTGGTTTCCATCTCTTCTTCAATTTCCATAATACTATATCCCTAAAGTTTCATTCCTATCTCTCTGTACTTTTTTGGTCTTCCTTAATGATGTCCATCTTCTTCCCATCCATTAAAGAATTGTTTTAAAGATGTCTATCCTTATCTTTCTTAACTTTTCCTCCTTTCATGATATTGTTCACTCCTATTACTTTTATGAACTCTCTGCCAATGACTTCCAAATCTTTGTGTGCATCCTACTCTCTCTGCAGAATTCTGGATGCATATTTCCAACTGACTAAGTTGATATTGTATAGACTTGACTGATTTATAAACCCTTCAAATGTAACATATAAGTAACTGAAACTGTTATCTTGTCCCCAAACACATATTCTTGATATCTTTCTTCTTAACTTCTCTATGGTATCATGATCTTTCCAATTGCCCAGTGACCTTGGAGACCTAACCAGTTATCCTTATAGTATAAGCACTATAAGATCTCCTTCCAAATTAGCACCCAACCATTAGTGAAAAGAAGAGAAGATTTGGTGTGATAAAAGTAATATCAAACTATACTCAAGCATTTGAAGGACCACCCTGTAACTGGGCTTGCTCTGTCATAAATGAAAGAAGTAGGAGCAATAGTAAAAAAAAAAATGTGACCTCAAAATTAGATTTTGTATAATAATTAATCTATCCAAAAGTTGGATAGCCTACCTCACAAGATAGTGGTGGTCTCTCCCTCACATGAGGTCTTTTTTAAAAAATAATAATTTAATTTTTTATTTCATTTTAAATTCCAAAGTATCTCCCTCCATCCCTCTTCATCCTGCAATAAAGACACCATGTAACACAGATATCTTTCCATTGATCAATCGATTGAAAACCATATTATACATAATTCTATTTATCAGTTCTTTCTCTGGAGGTGAACACATGAGATCTAAAAAATAAATAAACAAATAAAAACAAAACAAAACCAACCCACCAACCTAAATATATATTTATTTGATATATTGTAGAGGGAATGATTTTTTAAGGTATAGCTTAAATTAGATGACCTCTGAGGTCTATTTTAACTCAGAGCCTAAGAGTCTTAGTGAATTAAGTAGCTCCAAACTTATTTATCATCTAGTTTGTCTCTATTTATTTTTCAATAATAGCTAGAAATATTTTGCCAAATGTTTGTTAAAATCTAGATAAATGAGATCTTCGGAATTCTGCTATTTTTTTAAGAAATGAGGATATGTCAAAAAATGGAAATGGATAAATCTATCATAAATTTATTATTTAGAGTGATTACCTTTGATAACATAAGCAAAGAAAGCAAATAAATGGAATCACATCACCTTTTTCCTACCAACAACACTAAAATATAGCACAACATCATTTGCTAATTACATGCACCTTTTCTCCAGTCTGTGACCACAGGTGGCAATCAGAGGATTATGAATCTGGTACTTTTTATCTGCATTACTTTTAAGAGGCTGGAGTTATCCTTGTAAATTTTCACTTGTAGCATGAGATAAGCAGTAATGTGACATTGTATTGAGGGCTATGTCCTAAATGCTGTGGAAAATGTTTCTGTTTTAGTTTTTATTATGGCTTCATTTACTTCCAAAAAGTCAGAAGGGTTGCCTCTGAATGTCCTTTATGCAAAGAAAACTCAAAATATTCTTCAGTTTTAACAGGAGGGTTTGGCATGATAGAATAATCATGGAACAGTAGGAGTACTGCAGAGACCTCATTAGATGGTTTGCTACTACATAAATTTGCAATTGCTACTAGAAGGCAAAGAAACATTACCTTTTTATTTCTCACTTCCCAAGGAGCAGAGAAAATTTAGAATATATATCTATCTCTCTCTATATGTATGGGGAGTGAGAGAGAGATAGTTATATATCTATAGAGATGTAGAATGAAATCTTATATCTGACATATAAATTTTTTTTGAATATTTGTGTGTATGGATTTTTTTAAACTAGACCCATTATTTAATCAGTATAGAAAGTTACCTGGAGGGGAGGCTCCTTCAAACAGTGCAGATTGGTATCAGCTCAGTAATTTATAGTTTTAAGAGAAGTAGCTGGAGCCTTGAGAGGTTAAGTGACTTTCCCTGAGTTACACACCCAGTTCCTGTTGGAATCCAATCTTGCTGATTCTGAGAGCACCTTACACCTAATGTATAGCAAACAGTAGTAAAATTTGGAGTCAAGTTCTGTAGTTGTACGTTGTAGAACCTTGAACAAGAGACTTTTGTCAGTCTCCTCATACAAAAAATGGAAAGTTTGGTCTGGATGAACTATTTCCCTGTAAAACACAAATATAACACGTGCAGCTGATGATCGTGATCTGCTACAACAGCTTTTATAAAGGGCTTCCTTGCTTTTGTTAGGAGCAAAATATGAACTTTTCCTTTGAGATCTTTCTGCAAAGGGTTAATTGCAAACGACACGGGGTGAGTTGATAACCTTGACATATGACTTCTATGAATCCTGGAGTTTAGGGTGTCTCTGCTTCCTGACCGTGACCTGCTCTACAATAGTGCTAGATCTGATGTGCCTCCTTTGTTTGTGGGGGCATTAATATAATTGGGTAAAGAAAACCACTTAGAGACTCAGCTGTGTGGTTGGATAGTCTGGGGAAGTCTGGGCTTCCATTCTTGACTTAAGCAAGACCGAATTTCAATATCCTTGAAAAAGAGGGTGATAATTTCTGCCTCCTCCCTTATTTTCCCAAGGGTATTCTGACAATTAAAGAGAAAATGTATGTCTGGGAAATTGAGCTCCTCAGGCAAAGCACTCTAGAAATACAATGTGGGTGGAGTTACTATTATGAATAATAATACTCTATTTTTAATTTTTTTTGGATAAAGAACTAGCCTGTGCTTTCTCTCCCCCTTCCCTTTCCCCCCAGGTCAGTTGAAATGGAACTCTTCCGCTGAAAAAGCCTTTCCTGGGTAATTGTAAAATATTTGACTAGAGCCCAGCCAGTTATCACTGGCTATCTAGCAGAAATTCCCATTTCTATAGTTGAAGGGAGAGTAAAATTCAAGGGCATCAAAATAAGCTGGAGCAGGGCCTCCACACCTTTGGCCAAGGTAGCTGCCTGGCTGATCGCCAAGACTGGAGAGGAGGAGCTTGCCAGGGATCCCTGGATTTTCCATAAGGGAAATGTTGAGTTTCTTAGTGAGAAGCTGGCCCCCTCTCTAGTTGGCTTCCTCTTCTCAGCCTCCCGCCTTTCTCCACCCCACAAGCGCACACTTACACACACGTACACTCACAAACACACACACACACACACACTCTCTCTTTACCGGGGAGAAATTTTCCCCGACTCAGCACTGTGCTTCCCTGCTCGCCAGCATAATTCAAGACATAACTTTGCCTTGATTGCATATGCTGTCGGGAGGAAATTGAAAGATTAACAATCTCTAGGGCTCCTTTCCCTCGCGCCCCCTCCCTCCCTTTTTAAAGGGATGAAGGAACACAAAGGAGGGGGCTCCGCTGCTCTCCCCGGTTTTCACCGCCTCTCTCGGGTCTGGGCACTAGTTAGCCACCCTGCTGCGAGGCAGGCAGAGCCCGACCCACCGCGCTCCAGCTGAACTCGTTTTCCCGCTGTCTGTCCGCGAGGGTCCCTGCCTTTCACATGACCTAGCCGCGTCAGGGCCCGGAGGCTCCCCCACCTCACACACACCCCTTCTCCAGCTCTTCCTCTTGCCCCTCCCCCTCCACTCGTCCTCTGGTTCAAAGTGTGTTTTTGTCCGCACGTGAGCCTTCGCTGGAGGAGGAGGAGGAGGAGAAGGAGAAGGAAAAATCAGAATAGGGACTCCCGGAACGTGTAAAGCCCGGGTCAAGGGTGATTGGACAGCAGCTGCTCTTGCATCTCCCAGGCAAAGCTGGGTGTCCTGCCGGCTGGTGCCAGCGCCGGTGCCTTTGCGCGAGCTCCTTACCAGGTTGCAAACTGACCCGTCCCCCGCCCCCTCCAAGCTGTCGGGAATAGAGATGGCTGTGGTGCACTCTGGATGGCAGCCAGTGTCTGTGTGAGAGACCGTTAGTGAGGACATGGAATGTGGTAGGATTGGAGAGAGAGGAGCAGCTCCTTGCAGAGAGCGCGCGCGGCTACCGGTCCGAGAGAGGGAGAGGAAGGGCCAGGCCTGAATCCTCAGCAAACCACGAATTCAGAGCAATGGATGCTGCCTGTTAGGCCGAGGGCCTGCTGGATCGGGATTTAAGGGGATGCCGCTGCCTGTGGAGAATTGGGTTAAAATCTGAAGTTCCCCGCTCCCCGGGAAGTGAGAAGCAAAAAGGTAATGTTTCTTTGTTTTCCAGTGGTGATTGCAGGGAGGCGGTGGGTCCTGCAGCAGTTTTATTTCCATTGCAGAATGCTGGACTAGTTTTTTTAAAGGCATAAAAATACAATATCTCCTGAGATCTCAAACATTTTGTTTCTCAGCATGTGATAGATTTTTTTTTTAATGCTAACTCCATGTGAGAAATATGCTCATCTTCCTTCTGCCACCCCTTCTCACCTTGGCTTTAGGAAGGCACATGCCAAATCTGAATTTCACCACACAAAATAGCTGCAGGCTGAACCGGGTAGGGTGCTTTTTTTTTTCTTTTTCTTTTTCTTTTTAAGCCTTCCGTGAAAGTGTCAGAAGAGGGAACCACAGTCTTATCATCCTTAGTGGGTGAGAGGGGGCAGGGCGGGGACGTCTGCAGCCAAACAGGCAGCTTGCCGGCTTCCTATGACTGTTAAGGATGGACTGCTCTTTTACATTTCAAATGGCTGCTGCAAGTTTAATGCAAGAGAAAAGGAGTACTGCGAAGGTGGGGGAGAAGGAAGGAAAGAGGTTAGAGAAAAGAAAAAAAAAGGAAAACTGGAAACCACCTTTATTCTGTTTGTATTCAGTCAAAATGATTCTTTTGTGGGCAACCCACACCCAAAAAGTTAGTACATATTAAATTTAGAAAAGACTGCTTAGTCATCTACTTATAAAGCTGTGTGTGCAGTCTGTGTGTATACAGAAACTCATTTCCTTTCTTCATTACCTTGTTAGTGGAGCAACTGCCTAGTAGATTCAAGCATCTTTTGCAAAATTTCCAAGGGAAGGCTGTTCTAAGAATAGATCTGGCAGTCACTTGCTACTATACATACCGGCTCTGAATGATACAACCATGCTGCCTCTCAAGCAAACCAGCGTTCAAAGAAATGTGATCTAGTGCCCTTAAAAGACTCTCCTGACCCAATGATGAATGGATGAGGCTTTTTCATTTTTTATTAATGGAACATTCAGAGTGAGAAAGCTGCTATCGTTTCGAGCTTATTTAGGTTTGTAGCTTCCCAGATTTTAAACAGAGCTCCACAGAAAATTGGAACATGCCCATTTTTAAGTCTTAAACTCTCGGTGGTGCTGGCCTGGTGGTTCATTTTTGGGAATAAATGGCTTTTGCTGTGTTGTCTCCTAGTGGGTGGTAGAGGGGATGAATGAGAAAGGAAGTACTAGCCGGTGATACAAGTTTTCTTTACTCATTCTCTAATATCCCTAAAACTGACCTAGTTGTGAGGGAAATATTGAACAAATAGCTAAGTTAACATGCTGAAATCAGCATTAACCCTGGAAAAGATTAATGGCGTAGACTGAGATTCTGTAACTGCAGTTAATAAACACTACTTAGTTTGGGGCAGTTTAGAAAATGTATAACAAAATGACAAATTAAAATTTTAAAAATGCGTTTTATTATCTGTATCTTGTTCTTTTTTAGAATTATCTCAAATTCATTCATTTTTTTTTTGTTCAGTGTACATTTGTGTGTAATTCATGCTGGGCCAGGAGATAAAAATCTGAAAGCAGAAGAGTTCTGATGATGATTCCCAAAGTGTCAGTCATCTCTTGCAGATTATAATGTGTAGAAGAGAGCCACTTGTGGTACATTAACCGTTGGCAAATAGAATCATTTTGCTGAGAATGTAGTTTCAGTTTGTTTAAGTACTCAGCATGAATGAGGGTGCTGTGACAAATAGATTTGAAACTATTAGGTCCTGGGTGGTTAAATAGCTACTGTTAATTTAATTGGAGTCAATATTTGAAGACTCATGGAAATGAAAACTGTACTGGCAAACCAGGGAAAGAGTGTATTGGATTAGCTTGAAAAGCAAGGCCTAGATTGCAAACTAAGATGTATATAAAAATTAACCATCAAAAAATGTAACTTCATTCAATGGCAACAGAGGTTCAGTTTGAATGAGAAAATCCATCTCTCCCATTTTCTTTTGTATGAAAGATAATAGATTACATCTTGTTATTTTTGCTGTTTTCTTCTGGACATTTAGCATAAACTTATTTTTATCAATGATACTGGTTATTTGTATAGCATCTTGATCTAGGGGGCCTATTTTTAGAAGTTATTTCATTATGCTCTGATGGTGAGACAAGTGCTATGTAAAGCAGAGAAACTGAGGCACTATGAGGTTAAGTAGATTCCTTATTGTATAGTCTATAAGACATGTCATTCTAATATGAATAGTGTTAAATAAAAGGAAAGGTACCACATGCAAGTTGTGGAACAGAAGGGAACAAGGAGTTAGTCCTTTGCTAGGGACCTGGTACTAAGATGAATTCAATCAGAATTGCATTGGTTGTGGAGGAGGTGGTAAAAGTGAAAGTGGGAGGGATTGGTGTGTGATTGGTATGTGAAGGGGGGAAGAGAACTATGATCCTGTAAAGAAGTTCATGAAGTATCACAGTTGGGGGAGTGTGCTAGAGTACCTAAGTTTTTGTTATTGTTTTTTAGGAGTATGAAATAAAGATATAGTATTTTCAGAGAAAGCTATTACTATAAACTAGTGCTTTTATTACTCTTCTTTTAAGGAAACCTTTCTATTAATAAGTATTTTATGCCAAATCCCTTACATGCATTCTAAACTATGGATTTAGCATGACATCAGGACTGACTTGGTCATTGTTTTCTAAAGAAACTCTTTATTTTCTAGAATACATTTACTTCTTAAAATGAGAAGTATAGCTTTTCTAGACTAAGTAGTTTAACATCCCAGGTTAAGAACTAGTGTTTGCAAATTCAGAAATACTTTCAAACAACTCTTTTAGCCTTTGAATTACAAATGACTCTGGGTATGCTTTTTAAATTTTTTGGACAGTAATATATAGATATAGATACACTGATATATTTATAAGTGTGTATGTATGTGAGTTCATGTATGTTTTCAGTTGTTTTTCAGTCCTGTATGACTCTTCATTTGGCATTTTCTTGACAAAAATATTGAAGCGATTTGCCATTTCCTTCTCCAGATCATTTTACAATTGGGGAAAATGAGGCAAACAGGGCTAAGTAACTTACCCAGGATCATAACTATCTCAGATAAGATTTGAATTTTGGAAGAATATTCATGACTGCAGGCCCAGGACTTTATCTAGTGTATCACCTAGCTGTCCTGTGTATACAGACATACACATACCACCCCCCACACACACACAATGTTTGTGTATGTGTGTGTGTGTATAAATGTCATATATAATTGTATGTATTCTTGTTAGGGTAGAGTAGATAATTTAAATCCAGCCTCAAATACTTATTAGCAGTCATTCTGGGCAAGTCCCTAAACCTATTTGCCTCAGTTTCTTCAATTGTAAAATAGGGGTAATAATAGCATTTACCTGCTAAGGTTGTTTCAAGGATCAAATGACATAATATGATTATATGTGTAAAGTGCTTAGCTTATTCCCTGGCATATAGTAAGCACTGTGAAACATAAGCTATTATCATCATTGACATCATTTCATACTATTTCTTTCGTTAGAATGTAGACTACTTGATGTCAGGGAATGTTTCACCTTATCTGATATATAGCAAGTCAGTGCTTTTTGGATTGATCACAGGATAGTGGATATAGAACTCAATGGGACCTTAGAGGCTATATATAATATTTATATATAATCCAATCCACTTTCTACAGATGAGAGACTAAACACAGAAATTCAGTGACTTGCCCAAGATCACATGGGTAGTAAACAGCAGAGCTATTTCAGGACAGCTGAAGATTCCCTATCAGTGTGAATAAAATCTCCTGACATGGTAGAATTATTTGTATTCTGCATATTTCCACTGCCCTAGAACCAGTTACCATATTTTACATGATTACAGTTTTAAATAGTTTAAGTTTGTGTATTCAGTTACTTCAAGGATTCACCATTCACCCTAACCAGGTACTTCTAGGCTTTATGATTTCCCTGGAAATGAGTACTTCTTCCCCTGTAGCCTGTCTACTATGCTTTTGTAGATGTTCTTCTTTAGGTGTTGTGTGTGTGTGTGTGTTTTGCTGACGCAATTGGGGTTAAGTGACTTGCCTAGGGTCACACAGCTAAGAAGTGTGAAGTGTCTGAGGCCAGATTTGAACTTGGGTCCTCCTGACTTTATGACTGGTGCTCTATCCACTGTGCCATCTAGCTTCTTCACTAAAAGAATAAAGATTCTAACAATTCCTACCTAGCTAAAAATGATAGACTATATAGAAACTGGCCATGCTGAAGTCAAGTGGAGTCTGCCAGGGGCAACCATTTAGGGCAGTGGATAAAGCACAGGAAGACCTCAGTTCACATCCAATCTCAGGTATTACTAGTTGTGTGATCCTAAGTAAACCACTTAACTCTGTTTTGCCTCAGTTTCCTCATCTATAAAATTAGCTGGAAAAAGAAATGGCAAACCATTCCAATATCTTTGCCAAGGAAACCCCAAATAGGGTAATGGAGAGTTGGACACAAAAGTGGAGCCTTCCATAACTCAGGGTTTCAATAGCCTAGTGAGGTATCAAAAATCTAAATCTCATACTGGAATTTAACCTTAAATTTTGTTAATAGAAGACTGCATTGAAAAAGTCTAATGCTTAGTTCATTGAGCTGCTCAGAAAATGGAAATAGTCCCAGGAAACCTGCAACTCCTCCCTTTCCCTTTCAATTAATTAATAAGGAGGCAAATAACTAAGTAAAATTGACTTGTCGGATTATTTCTATTTTTTCCCTTAAATTTGACTAGATAATATGTTCTGGTTCTGGCTTTTCAGAGCCACTATGAACAAGAAAACACCTTAGCTAAACACATTTTTACAGCTGTTAACTTTCTGCATCAGCATATATCTAGATTATCAAAGATTTTTACCATAGCCAATCTTTTTTTTTTTTTTTTTTTTTTGCTTTTTGCTGAGGCAATTGGGTTAAGTGACTTGCCCAGGGTCACACAGCTAGGCAGTGTCTGAGACTAGATTTGAACTCAGGTCCTCCTGACTTCAGGGCTAGTGCTCTAACCACTGCGCCACCTAGCTGCCCCTCATAGCCAATCTTTTAGAAACCAAATCCTTTCCTCTATCTGTGGGATCAGCATACTTTTGTTCTATAGGAAGTATCTCAGAAATTACCTGACTTCATGGTATCACAAGATATAAGTGCTGGGTTAATGATAATAACAATAATAAGTAGTATCATGCCTGTAGTTCTTTAAAATTTGCACTTCATAAATCTCATTTGATCTTCATAACAATCCTGGTAGGATAGGTGCTATTATTCCCATTTTATAGATGAAGAAACTGAGACAAGAGTTAAGTGACTTGCCCTTAGTAAGTATCTGAGAATGGATGCTCTGGTCTTTCTGATTTAAAGGCCAGTATTTTCTCCATCTAGCCACTTACGAGCTGAAGGTTCACTGACTTTATTTTATGTGTGAGAAAGCCACAAGGCTAAGTAATGACAAAACTAGGACTAAAACTCAACTTTCATGGTTTCCAGTCTAGTAATGTCTGTGCTATGCTAGACCATCACCTTGGTGTGTATTCTCTGCCAGCAGTCTCATTTAAAAACAACAAACAAAACATCTTTGGCATTTTTTGAAGGTTGAAGAACTTGGGAAATTTAGACCATGGTAGAGAAGACCATGTGATATATGGTTGTTGTCTTCAAATAGTTAAAAGGATGTCATATGGAAAAGGGATTAGGTAGGCTTTGTCTACTTGGATTCAAAGGAACAAATAGGTGGAAATTGTTGGGAAGAAGGCGTTGGCTCAAAAGAAGGAAGAACTGGGCTATAAAGGCTGTTCAAATATAGAATAGGCCCCAAAGTTCCTGAATCTCCATAACTGAAGACTTTCAAGCAGAAATCAAAGCACCATTTCTCATATGATTTATGCTTTGAGTAGGGATAGCTTTGGGGATCCTTTCCAACTTTGCATTTCTGAAATTTTACAATCCTATTATAACAATGGAATTATTTGTTACATATAACATTTTTTAAACAAATATATTTGTTAAATATATTTTACTTGTGTTTTGTATGTATGCACTACTTTTGCTGGGATCAGCAGTAAGTCATTTGTCCCCCAAAAGAGAAATCTCTATTTCTTTTAAAATATGTTTTTCAATTAACGAACACTTATTTTTCTTTATTTCCTCCTCCTAAATAAGAACTGGGTACCCATAAATTGGGGAATGGCTGAACAAATGATCTTATATGAATCTAATGAAAGACTATTGTACTGTGAGAAAAGTAGAAACAGTTTCAGAGACACCTGGGAAGATTTGTATGAACTGATGATGACTGAAAGGAAAACCAGGAGAATAATTTAAATAGCAACCATCAGGTAGTAAAGACAGCTTTGAGAGACTTAAGCACTCTAATCAATGAAATGACCAAGTCACCACCAAATAATTATTACTAGTTGTGTGACCTCAGGCAAGTTACTTAACCCTATTTGCTTCAGTTTCCTCATCTGTAGAATGAGCTAAAGAAGGAAATGAAAAACCACTCTAGTATTTTTGCTAAGAAAAGCCCAAATGGGGTACTAAAGACTTGGATGTGACAGAAAATAACTGAACAATGACAATTATAAAATATGGACAGATAACAAGTGGCTCTGACTGAGCCACATCCCAGACCTATTGGCATTCCTGACTCTAGTTCTTTTTTTTTTTAACTTTAAGCTTTAAGATTAGTAGAAATAAATTGCTTTAAACTATTAATTTCTAATCTTAGATGTAGCTTGTAGATACTAGGTGTCCAAAATAGCCAAATCTCTCAATCTTATGTTATTATTTTTAAATTTTTCAAATCAGAATCCCATTCTCTGAGTGAAGTAATTTTGGAGACATATGAATTCTAAATGTCTAAAATACTTATTTTCAGATGGTCCTATACACATAGTTGACAGTTCACATTCTTATTCTTTTGCCTGCCTTTTATTGATATGTATATGCTATTCCATAGTCAGTGTAGTTTGTGATTATGTGCCTAGCTATCATGGCTAATAACTAACATTTTATAATACTTTAAGGTTTGCAAAATACTTTACATATCTTATCTCATAGCACCCTTGTAAATGCTGTTATTATCCCCATTTGACAGATGAGGAAATTGAACCTGAGGGAAGTTTTAGGGGACTTGCCTGAGATCACATAATAAGAGGTATAAAGCAGGACTGAAGTGAGGTCTTCCTAATTCCAAGTCCAGCACTCTAATCCTCTAGACATTTAACTGATTCTCAGTATGCACTCAATAGTAAATGAATTAATTATTTACTTAATCTTTTAGGTAACTCATATCAGTTCTGTGAAAGAGTACATCATTAAATTATATATGCTTGTTATTAAAACTGAATCAGTGATTAAAACTTCAAGATAACATAAGATTTACCTGGCTCTCATCCTTTCCTTAGTCTGTCTTGATATGTTGGCTTCTATTTGTCAGGGAACAATAGATCAGCAATCTTCAAATGAGCCGTTTTGGCACAAGTGGGTTGAGTCTACACTTCTTTAACAATGGTTTTGATTTCAGGTGCCCAGAAAACAATACTTTAGGATTTAAACATTCATTTTCTACTTAGAATCAACTTGTTCTTTTACAGATGAATTTCGTTTTTGGGTGATTCATGGTTTGTTTTCCTTTCCTTAGGAGGAAAAATAGTGTAGAAAAGGGAAAGTTAGATTGATAATTCTTGAGAAGAAATGAGAATGATAATAGGCAGGTTGGTAAGCCAGGCATTCTTAATCATAAAAATACATAAATATTATAGTTTTTAATTTAATTTGATAGGCATTAAACAAACACGTATTATTTGAAAATAAAGTAGGCTGTGTTTGAAGAAGTAAGCCAATAGGAACTTTGCCAAGCCATTCCAAATTAAGCTATTTGGATTGGAGAAAGTTTGCCCTGTTTTTCGCATGTTGTCTTCTGGGTAAGAATTCAAGTTTCTGGAATGCAAGGATTGTTTCTGCGTGTCTTTGTAGCCTCAGAGCTTAATATAGTGTCTAGTATGTAGTATGTTTTTAATAAAAACATGTTAATTGACTAACTGAGGCAGCAGTTCTACCCGCTGAACAGTTTAATGTCTTTCCTTTTACTAGCATCATATGCTTATTTCTTGAATGTACTGAAAAGTTGAGGGAATAGGGGATAGGGTGTGAAACATAAGACTGACATGGACCAAAGAAGATGCTTCCATGCTCAAAATTCTTGGACTTATTTATGTGACAATGATAGTTGTTGTAGGTGTCAGCAAGGAAAGTGGGTCCCCTCTGCAAAGTAATTGTTGTATTCAGTAATAATTGAAGAACCCAGCTGCAATCAGGGCTGGTGGTTTTTCGGGGGAACTGCTATTCCTGAGACTACTGCTTTCAAATTTATGGGCTATTTCTATTGGTAAATGAATAGTAGGTAGTCTTAGAGATAATAGTTTCATTTGTCTGGTATATGACACTTCTTTTTTATGCCTTATAGTCCCTTGCTATTTCAGTTAAGCTGACTTGACTTACCTGTAGGGGACATTTAGTATGGAAGGCTGTTCCCACTTCCACAGGAATTGCATAATGGACGTAGAAGCTGAGCTAGAGTCAGGACCAGTGGTCTTGGGGAAGAGAAAGGAACTACCATTCCCAAGGACCCTGAGCTTAGCTGCCTTTCTATGAAAGTTGGTCAGTAGTTGCTTATAATGGCAAAGACAATAGTAATAATAATGATAGATGATAACTAGTGTTCATATAGTGCTTAAAAGTTGCAAAGCACTTTCCCTGTATTATTTCATTTCATTCATACCCTGAAAAGTAAGTACTCTTATTATCCCTATTTTGCTGATGAAAAAACTGAGGCGGAGAGCAATTAAATGACTTTACCAGGGTTACACAACAAAACTTAGGTCTTTTGATCCCCAGTTGGCAGTGATAGAGACCTGGATCAAGAGTCAGGAAGACTAGAATTCTAATATGGCCTCAGACACTAGCTATCATTTTGGGTGAGTCATTCAACCTAGGTCTATCTATGTTTCCTCATCTATAAAATGGGGATAATAATAGCATCTGTCTCCTAAGGATCAAATTAGATATTTTTAGATTTTTAAAACACAGTTCCTGGTACATTGTAGATACTTAATAAATGCTTCTTTTCTTCCTAAGTCCATTTTTCTAATTGCTATACTGCCTGAATTATATGTGAGGATGTGAGTTCCATGAGAATTACTTGACCTATCCCACTTCCATGAGAAAATTTAATTGTTTTTAGTAGAATACCCTAACCAGAGGACAGCTCTTAGAAGCAAGAAAGTTGCTTCCTAATATATGGAGAAACTTCTAAAATGAGACCTACTATGTGGAGATTTCTTGCATGTAAGGATTTAATCAGTGTCTGAAATGAATTCATTGATCTTTCTCTGCCATCATAGCAGCCAAGGTTGAATTAATAGATATAGTTATAGACATAATGACCAGAAAAAGGAAATAATGTATTCCTTTGTTTTTGTTGTTTAATATGATCTACTTTTTATGATACCAAGAACTATACATGTCAGACCCTTCCATCCTCCATTATCTCTTAAAGTTTGTCCAAGGTTATGTTCCTGCTTCCATGATGCTATCTATCTTACTGTCTGCCATCCCCTTTTCCTTTGTGCTTTCAATCTTTCCCAACATCAGAGTCTTCTCCAATGAGTCTCTTTTTCTCATTAAGTAGCCAAAGTTTTAAATTACAGCTTGAGTATTTGTCCTTCCAATGAACAGCCTGAATTAATTTCTTTGAATATTGACCAATTTGATCTCCTTGCTCTATAAGGGATTCTCAAAAGTCTTTTCCAGCACCACAATTCAAAAATGTTGATTCTTCAGTGCTCAGCTTTCCTTGTAGTCCAACTTACAGTCATAAATACATTACTACTGGAAAAAACCAGAGCTTTGAGCCCAAGAATATAAATATTACAAATATAATAAATAAATATATAAAATGCATGACCTGTCCATCTTGAGTAGATCTGGAGAACATAATTCATAGTTTCATTGATCTGTGCAAGCCACTCTGCCACAAGGCAGTGATCTGGGAGGAAATTCCTAAAGTACTTAATCCTAACGAAGCCATTTAGGAAAGATTGTTTTCCCTTTTTGGGTTCCAGAATTTTTGGATGTCAATCTCGAACATATCCAAAGGAGGACCATTGGTATTAGTGAAGAAACTGTAATGTAGGGTCTTGTGTAGCTTTAACACTGGAATTAGGAATTTTGACCTTGAAAAGAGAAGACTGGAGAGATGGGGAAACATA
>JAJPUD010000207.1:219509-241553 GCA_023553655.1 Myrmecobius fasciatus | reverse complement strand
GGAATTTTGACCTTGAAAAGAGAAGACTGGAGAGATGGGGAAACATAATTTTGCCTTCAATTATTTAAAAGTCTGTCAAATTCTAAGTTGGGTCTACTTGGTCCCTGAAGCAGACTTAGAAACAAAGTGCAAAAGCTGCGGAGAAGTTAATTTCAAATTACTGTTAGAGTTGACCACAAGTGGAATGAAATGTCTCAGGAGCTAGTGAGTTTACCATCACTGGGGGTCTTCAGAGGTGAACTAGAGAACTACTTGTCAAAGTTGCTTTTGATGAGAGTGAGTCACTTTACTTCTCCACTTAATAGAGAAATTAAGCTATTTTCAGCAGTTGGTTTTTGAGTATGCAGAATTTAGTAGCATTGTGCCTGTAGTAAATATCTAATATGTGACTATTAATTGATAGGATAATGATATACACTGACAAATTATAGCAGTTTATAGTTTGTAAAGTATTCTATATACATTTTCTAATTTCTATCTCTGAACAGCTCTGTAAGGTGGATGCAGTAGGTATCTACCCCTATTTTTCAGCTAAGTAAACGGTCACGAAAGTTGCACATTTCCCACTAGTCACAACACTACAAAATATCAGAGGCAGGATTCATAGGCTTGGTGAAGGAGGTGACATAATGTTAGGAGAGACTCCAACTGCTGGTCATGAAAGGGTGGGATGACATGAGCAAAGCCAAGAGAAGACAGAATGAAAATAGAGATAGAGAATGGTCTACTTTGGGCAAAGAGAACCCGTATAAATTTAGTGGCAAAATATCAGTACCATTTTAGGAAAGTGACTTGGCCATAGATTTTATTTTATTTTATTTTATTTTGCTTCTTTTTTGCTGAGGCAATTGGAGTTAAGTGACTTGCCCAGGGTCACACAGCTAGGAAGTGATAAATGTCTAGGCCAAATTTGAATTCAGGTCCTCCTGACTTCAGGGCTGGTGCTCTATCCACATAGATTTTAGAAGAGATGATTTCTGAGGTCTCTTCCAAGTCTGAGATATTGCAATTCTTCAGGTAGCATTAGGTTTTTAGAGCATACTAAGAAATAATAATAGTTTGTTATCACTAGAAGTATTAGCAAAAACATTAAGTTTAAATTAATTAAACTTAAGTTATAGATAAGAAATTTGAGACCCAAAGAAAGAAGTTGGTTTATCTAGTTTGTGGCATTAAAATACAGTCTACCTGACTCAAAGTTTAGTGTTCTCATGACACAAGATCACAATTTGGACCTTTTAATTTTTTTTGGTATAATGGTTAGAAATATGTCATATTCATTCTTTTATTGTTTTCTACGATTGGTTATTTCTACAGAACTAATTTTTCTTTAAAATTTAGAATTTAAAGTTGGAAGGAATGTTGTTAGAAAAAGGCGATACCTTTATATAAAATATATAACCTTCCTTTGAAAGCACAAATTTAGAACTGGACAGGACATTAGAGATTGTCTCTTCCAGCATTATCAAATTCAAATAGTGATAGATCTTTGTAGGCTAAATATTGACTTTAAAAAAAACCACATATTAACATTATCTGTGTTGCATTATATTTTTATTTATTTTGTTAAACATTTCCCAATTTCATTTTGTCCTGGTTGACCAGGAGTTTTGTGTCTTCTTCCTGGCCTCAATACCTCTAGTTTTACAGACAAAAAAGCTGAGCTTAGAAAGGCTAAATAACTTCTTCCAGGTAGTACATAGCAAAGTAGAATTCAGAAGTCTAACCAAGAAATATTTGAAAAAATAAAATTAATTTCGCATACTGTAAGTGACAGAATAGAAATAGATGTCTCTCTTTACTCAAGCAGAACGCTGAGATTCTTTACTGCAACAAATACTTATTGATATTGTTTTTTCATGTAGTAATTGACCCAAGAAAACTAGTCTTTGGGGTAGATATTAGAAGTGGCAAAGGAACACAAATAGGAAAGAAATTTCAAGATCAAAAAGAACTCGAGGCAATAAAATTGTTTTGCTTGTGTTTATACATATATATATACATATATGTGTGTATGTGTGTGTGTAGACTCTATATACACATACATCTTTGTCATTGTTATATATCAGTAATATATGCACCTACATCAATAGACAGACAAACTTGTAAATGCCAGTGATGTCCAGTATTGCCTGAGCATAGAATGTTCTGCTTGGAGTAAAGAAGCTTTATTTCAAATATTGCCTTTGATATTTAGTAGTTATATAAGCAAAGACAAGGCACACATCATCTAAACTTCAGTTTCCTCTTCTGTAAAATACCTTCATTATAGAGCAATTGTGAGGATCAAATCAGAAAATGTTTGTTAAATACTGCATAAGCCTCAAAACACTATATGCATGTCAATTATTGTAGTTATCACTATGTTGCCTCCTGCTTACAAATTTCAACACTTGTCTACAAGGGAAATGTTTCCTTGTTTAGCCTTAAGCTTTCTCCTGACCTCCATGTTCTCATCTCCAACTACATATTGACCTGGGTATCCTGTAGACATCTCAAGCTTAACATGTCTAAAACTAAACTTATCATCTTTATCTAGTCCATTCCAAACTGCCCTTTTACTCTTGAAAGTCACTAAGTTTCACCAATCACCCGGACTCAAATCCACTCTCTCACCAGTCTGTTGAAAAATTCTATAGATTTTACCTTGTAAAATATGTATCGCTGTACATGGCCCCTTTCCTTTAACACCAAACCATACTGGTCCAGACCCTCATCACCTCACTCCTGGATTATGGCAGTACTCTGCTGGTTTTCTCTTCCTGAAGTCTCTCCCACTCTAATCAATACTCTATTCCACTGTCAAATTGATCTTCCTAAAATAAAGGTTGGAACACATCGTTTCCTTTATTCCAAAAACTCTACTGGTTCACTGTCACCTCCAAGATGAAATATAAAATCTTGTTTGACACACAAAGCCCATCAAAACCTGCCCCCTTCTTACTTTTCCAGTCTTTTTACATTTTGCCCTACTATGTTTTTTAGATATTTATTAAATACTTATTTTTTATTAAATACCTATCACAGTATATGTCACATAGTAAGCATTTAATAAAGTGTTTGTTTCCTTTCCTTTCTCTTCTCTTCCATGTACTCTGTAACCCAGAGACACTAGCCCTCCTTGCTGTTTCTAGAACATAAAACTCTCTTTCCTGACCCCCAGCCATTTTCACCAGCAGTTACCGTGGAACTCTTTCTCTTCTTGATTTCCTAATTTCCTTCAGTCTCAGCTGAAATCCCACCTTCTCCTAGAAACCTTTCCTTATCCCCCTTAATTCTAATTTCTTCTGCTTATTATTTCTAATGTATCCTGTTTATAGCTTGTTTGTACATAGTTGTTTTATGTTCTTTCTCCCATTAAACAGATTTCATTGGAAGCAGAAACTGGTTTTTTGTTTGTTTTTTGCTTTTCTTTGTGTCCTTAGAGCTTTGTCCAGTGCCCGCCACATAGTGTTTAATCAATTTCTATTGAATGACATTGACCATAGCATAATATTTTTATAAACATTCATTACTTCCAATTTTCTCATGATACCCATAGATATCAATTAGAAAATATTTCATTTACTTGACATTTATTTATGTTTTATTCCATGCCTTTGATGTAGTCTTTCTCCTCTTCTTCCTTATTATCAATACACTATTTTCTTGTTGAAGCACTTACTTATGAATAGGGATAGACAGATTGTCATTCAGAATTGGTTCTTCTGCAAAAATAAATTAGACACAGTTCCCACCCTCATGAAACTTAGAGGCTGATAAAAGGAGTTTGCCATAGTTGATTTTTCAGTTTTTTTTTTTTTTTATTCAGTGACTTCTGACTCTTTGTTTTCTCCTTTGGGGTTTTCTTGACAAAGATACTGGAATGGTTTGCCATTCCTTTTCTAATTCATTTGACAGATGAGGAAACTGAAGCAAATAGGGTATTTGACTTGTCCAGGGTCATACAGTAAGTGTTTGAGGCTGGATTTGAACTCAGGAAGCTGTTCACTAGCACTTTATCTACTGTACCACCTAGCTACCTTTCAACTTTCATTGTCCTTTCTAAATGTATCGAGGCAATTCAGTGGCAACCCTTTTTCTTTCCAAACTATATTTCTTTAGAAGATTCAACAAATTGTGATGTCTTGACTCACTTCTTACTTGCATTTTCTTGGAATTATTCCATTCTTCCACCTAAGTGCATATAAGTCAATCCATTTCAATTCAGCAAATACTTATTAAATACATACTTTGCAAAGGGTACTATAC
The DNA here is from genome assembly GCA_023553655.1 of Myrmecobius fasciatus. Lineage (NCBI taxonomy): Eukaryota > Metazoa > Chordata > Mammalia > Dasyuromorphia > Myrmecobiidae > Myrmecobius > Myrmecobius fasciatus. The sequence continues at coordinate 237,302 of JAJPUD010000207.1, read as the reverse complement.
TGTGTCAGAGATACAAAGATGAAATCAGAAAAATTTCTTAGTTCTTAAAATGTTACAATCTCAGAGGAAAGAAGTGATGTGTACTTCAAAAACTGTAATATAAAGTAGATCAGAAAATTATCAAGAAGTTTACACATAATAGTCTAAGAAATTACAAAGAAGTCAGCTCCCTGCCAGTTAGGTGGTTCAGCAAGGTCTTCAAGGAAGGGCTGATGCATGAGTTGGTTCTGGATAGAAGGAAGATATTCAACACAAGGAGATGGGGATGGGCTAGGTGTCTATCCTAAATGTGGAGAACTGTTTGAACAAAGGCACAACAACAAAAGATGGCAAGATAAGAATGAAATTGAGTGGGAATAAAAAAGACTGGATAGAAGGCTAGGAAAATGGGTCAGAGACATATTGTAGAGTGCCTTAATTGACAAACTAAGGAGCCCATGCCTGTAAGCAATTTTCTTTTTCCTGTTTCATCCTTCTCCTCTTCTTCTCTTCTTAAATAAGAGTTTCTAGGTCATGAAGTCAGAATTTATTTTTTCAAATATTTCTATAGAACAGGACCAACTTAGTATACCTATAAAATGTTGACAAACACCATACCAGCATAAGTGGCTGTAAACTGAGGTTATTAAGTCAGGTGGAGATATTCTAAGCAATTTCACATATAAAGAACAATAACACATGAGTAAAATGAAATCTGTGGAAGTGGAGAATGACTTTGCTAAGATGGAGGAATCCCTGGAGAAATTTCATTGTGTGTTACCTATCACACAGTTCACATAGAGAAATTATAGATACCTTTTACATCCATAGAAATAAAAATAGTGATGATTGCAATATCTAATTTATGTATCACTTCATAGATAAAAAAGTATTTTCTTTTCCATAAACATTTATGAGCAAACTAGCTAGTGCTAATATCATTGTCATTACTTTACAAATACTAGAACACTAGATACCTCCTCCAAGGTCACAGAATGATAGAAAGGAAACTTGAAACTTTGTTGTTTAACTCCAAATCCAAGACTATTTTCCTTATGCCATGTAACCCCCTAGTAGAGTGTAATGGAGATGTGGACTTGAAGTCAGGGAGACCTGGATTCAAATAACCTCTCTGTTGCTTACTGTCTGATCTTGCCATAGGTGGTGCTTAATAAATACTTTGGTATTGCCCCAGATTCCATCTGACTGTATTATCCAAGGCAAGTCATTAAACCTTTTAATGTCTCTAGGCATCTTTCTAAAACAACTATGTAAATATTTGGGTATCTTTCTTAAAATCTAAATTATAGAGTAAGTGTCAATAATCTTCTGTTAAAGGGAGTTTCCTCATCAGGAATATCCTGCAACAAAGAAATCATAAGCATAGATCTAGCTTCCCTTTCCATCAAAAAATAGAAGGTTCAGATTCTCATTCATATATGCTATCTTTCAATTAATTTAATTCTGTGGGCCATACAAAGAAACAAAGACTTTGTTGTGCACCTGTGTCTTTCATCTGATTTAATATTTCCAGTTTTTCTTTTACCATGTGTTGCAACATAGTTCCAGCTGTAAGCCTTCATTCTTTTTATTTTTCTATTTATTTATTCATCTATGCATTTATTTAACTTATTTATTTATATGTATTTAAGTCTAAAAATTTATGATTCCAATAATGTTTAAATAGGGTCTTACCATCTGCCCTGCTATTATACTCTAAGGATCATTGGGCCTTACTACATGACCTGCTATTATGCCCCCTAGACCCCTGAACATTGCCATCTGCCCAGCAGCTGAATCATAAAGACTGGAGACTTTGCCATCTGCCCTGCTACTGTATCCTACAAACCACTATGCTCTTCCATTCCCCCTGAAGCTGACCTATCTCTCTCCAATTAAGAATGGGAGCTTTTTGAGAGCAGGGACTATTTTGCTTTTCTTTTTGTAATTAGTGCTTAGCACATAGTAAACATTAAATGTTTCCCCCTCCCCCATCCATTCAGTCAGCCAATACCTCTGCCATTTATTAATGTTAAAAAAAATAGTAGATATTTTTGTTTGACATTTGTCTTATTTCTTAAACTTTATGAGGTGAAAAGCAAGAATCTGGGGATTTTAAATGGATCCGAACCACAAAGGAAAAAAAATCTTTGTTTTGTTTTATTTTGTTTTTTCTTCAGTGAAACCAGCTCCAACCTTACACTCTAGTTCACCCTTTTCCTCTTTTTCCTTGGAGAATTTAATATCACAATTGCCTCCTGCCAAAATCTTTTAGGAACTCTTTTTCTTCCAGTTACAATATTTGATTGTCACAGAGAGATGTAATATCTTTATGTGTATCTGTAATTATTAACTAATGAAATGTACCCTGGATAGTCTTAGTACTATCATTGGCTCTGGCTCCTACCTATTGAGACACTGACTTGTTCAGGGTGATAGGATACATATCACTTTTACGAATTGGAAATGGGCAGGATGGTTTAGGACCATCTTTTGGGGGACCTTTATCTTTTGCCTTCCCTCCCTTCAGTTTCTACTTGTTCATCATTGCACTCATCCCCATTCCAATCAAAATGTTTTTGGCAGCAAACTCAGTGTATTGTTTTGTGAAGTTTTACACTCTTTAGTTATAATTTTAGCAGGAGACTGACCCATGAGCAGTCTATTCTAGAGCCTCATATGTAGGTCTCCAAGTAACGTCTGGGAAGCTTCAGAGGATTCTCCCAGCCAGCATTTAAAGTCTCAGACAAGATGAATAAAGAGGAGGGAATCTGCCAACATAGTACATGTAAGAATGTGAAGTCATTGCCAGCCCTGCTCCAGAGGAATTATATCCAAAGAAATCAACTATGTAAATATTTGGGCAGCAGTCTCCAACTGAGATTTACTACCCTGTATGGATGTCAAAGGTAGCTGTAAAATCCTTCCTTAACACAGAACACTAAGAGCCCCAGTGCTCTTGCAGCAGCTTATTTTGGAAATTTATTTTATGTTCTTCTGATCTGGAATGAAGGCTGACCACCCTCATGGGTCTGATCATTTTCCAGATTTTCATCTAGCAGCCTGTTCCTTGGATCTGCTCTGCTATTAAAATGCCTCTGACCTGATTTAGGGAAGAATTTCTTTAAAAAAATTTTAACATTTTTATTTAAAATTTTGAGTTTCAAATTCTATCTCTCCTTCCTTCCCTTCAGCCCCCCTCCCTGAGATACCAAGCAGTTGATTATACATGTGCAATTACATAAAACATTTCTACATTAGTCATTTTGTATGGACTCAAAGGAAAAAATGAAAGTGAAAAATAGTGCTTCACCCTTAGTCCCTTGGGATGGTCTCAGAACATTGTATTACTGAAATAGCTAAGTCATTCACAGTTCTTCACTGAACAATATTGCTATTAGTTTGTACAAAGTTCTCCTCACTATGCATGAGTTCATGTAAGTTTTTCCAAGTTTTTTCATCCTGCTTGTCATTTCTTAAAGCACAATAATATTCTATTACAACACAGCTTGTTTAACCATTCCCCAACTGATGGGCATTCTTTTGATTTCCAATTCTTAGCCACTATAAGAAAGAGCTACTATAAATATTTTTGTATGAATAGGTCTTTCTTCCCCTTTTTTGGATATCTTTTGGGTATATACCTAGCAATGATATTGATGAATCAAAAGATATGTACAATTTTTTAGCTTTTTGGGCATAGTTCCCATTTGCTCTCCCTCCATCATTCAACATTTTCCTTTTTTGTCATATTTGCCACTCTAAGTATGAGTTGTTTTAATTTGCATTTCTTTGACCAATGACTTAGAACATTTTTATATGACTATAGATAGCTTTGATTTCTTTGAAAACTGCTTGTTTATATCCTTTGACCATTTCACAATTGGAAAATGACTTGTATTTTTATAAATTTGATTTAGTTCTCTATATATTTGAGGAATTATACCTTTATCAAAGATACTTGTTACAAAATTTTTTCCAGTTTTCTGCTTTCCTTATAATTTTGATTGCATTGGTTTTGTTTGTTCAAAACCTTATTAATTTTATATACTCAAAATTATTCATTTTACATTTTGTAATGTTCTCTATATCTTCTTTGGTTTTAAATTCTTCCCTTACCTATAAATCTGACAGAAACTATTCCATGCTTTCTTAATCAAACTATATGTAAATCGTGTATCCATTTTGACCTTCTCTTAGCATACAGTGTAAGATTTTGGTCTATACTTGATTTCTGCCATATTTTCCCCCCAGTTTTCCCAGAAGTTCTTGTCAAATAATGAGTTTTTGTTCTAAAAGCTTGGATTTATCATGTACTAGATTAGTATTGTTATTTACTATAAAGTAATTTGTACCTAATCTATTCCACTGGTCTCCCACCCTATTTCTTGGCCAGATTAGATTGTTTTGACAATTATCACTTCATAATACAGTTTAAGATCTGGTATGACATTCACATTTTCTTTTTATTGATTTCCTTGATATCCTTGAGCTTTTGTTCTTCCAGATAAATTTTTATATTACCTTTTCTAGCTTTATAAAATAATTTTTTGATATTTGATTTGTATGCACTGAATAAACTAATTTAGGTAGAATTGTCATTTGTATTATATTAACTCAGCTTACTCATGAATAATTAATATTTTTCTAGTTGTTTAGATCTGACTTTGTGTGAAAAATATTTTATAGTTGTGTACATGTAGTTCCTGGATTTGTCTTGGCAGATTCCTATAAAGAAGATATTCTTATAAGAGTCAAATTCTTTTCAAATCTGTTATAATTAGAAATCTGTGTTGTTTTTTTGGGCAAAGAGGCACTTTATGGTTGTGCTAATATTTTCTGAAAGGTTCTAAAATGGCAAGATGATCATAATAGCTCACATTTGTATGGAACCATATAGTTTACAAAAAAATTTTTTTTTTCACAATATCCATGAGTTCGTGGATTTAGAACCTGAATCCCAGGGTTTTTGTTTGCAAGTGTGAAAAGCAATGGGATTTAATGGAAAGAATGCTAGGTGTGGAATTAGAAGAGTTTGAATCCCTATTGGTACTCTTTTCTATGTTGAGTTGTTTTGATCATGTCAGACTCTCAGACACACTAGAGTAGTTTGACATTTCCTTCTATAACTCATTTTATAGATGAGAAACTGAAGCAGACAGGATTAAGGTCACACAGCTAATAGATGTCTGAGTCCAGATTTGAACTCAGATTCTCCTGCCTCCAGGCCAGCATTTTGTCCACTGTGTTACCTTGCTGCCCTATTAGTGTTCTTATTATCTATGATTCCCTATACAAATCACCTCTCCATGCCTCCATTTTCTCATCTATAAATTGGGTGTAATATAGTTTGTACTACCTATCTCACAGGGTTATTGTGAAGAAAATACTTTGCAAATCTTAACATGCCTTTAAAACTGAATTATTATTAAAGTGATCTTTAATTATACCTCCTAGTATAATTGGACGAGATGCCTGAATAGCTTATGGAAGCTGTTTAAAATTGTGGTTCAGGGGATTTCAAAGATCATTGTAGGGACTTTATATATGGAGTGAGCTACTGCTTATTCCAAAAGAGAATGAAGTAGAATGAACACAAATTAAATGGTTTTTGGACAGGAAAACCTGTCTCCTAATAATGCTTACTTATGTGGCATAATGCACCTATTGCCAATGACCACAAATTGTCAGCTGTGTGCTGTGTGTGGTTCATGTGGTTGTGTAGCATGTATGCAAAGAATAGACATTCTTATGGGGACATGCAAGAAATAAGTAGTTTAGGGGCAGGGATTGTAATATATTTACTTGGGATTAGGCACCCTGGTGGTAGAGTGGCTAGAGCAGAACTCTAGTTCTCTAGAGTCTAGCAGACCAGAATGAAAATCTAGCTGTGTGACCCTGACTTAGTCACTTAATCCCTGTCTGCCTTGAATTTCCTCATTAGTAAAATGTTATCTATCCCCTGGGTTGTTATGAGTATCAAATGAGATAGTGTCTGGCCCATAGAAAGTGTTTAATCAATGTTATCATAAGTCTTATATTGGATCATTACCCTTGGAATATATGTAAATATGAACATTTATTGTGTCTACTATTGCTTCACCACTTCTGAGTAGGGATACTCTCCTACTTGGACAGATCATAACTTCTCTACTTCTTGTTAAATAGCCTTTGAAGATTGTGTGTCTGGAAATTTCATCACCCTGTCACCTACTTGATGATATGATTCTCTGAGCCTCTAAAAACATAACCAGCATTAAGATTGGCAAAATACTTCACATACATTTCTTCATTTTATCACTTGGTGATGTAGGTGCTAAGATTATCTTAATTATATGGATGGGAATGGGAGCAATGAGGGAGGGAAGTGAGTGTGTATAGCTCCCCAAAAGGAGTTGGGGAACACAGAGCTGAACTGGTGTTTCCACTACGTACAGGAAATTGAGTAGAAGGAGGATTTGAGTGAATGGAATACCATTGTGCAGTAAGAAGTGATGAAAGGGTTCTGAAAGATACGATAAGACTTAAATGATGATTCAAACTTAAATAAGCAGACCTAGAAGAATAATTTATGCAATACAACATCGTAAAGACAAAAACTTCAGAAGACTTAAGGACTGATCAATGACCAGAGGTCTGATGATGAAGCATTCCATCTCCCTTGAATGGACAAGTAGTAGACTTAAGATGCAGAATGAGAGATATTTTGGACATGGCAGTGCAAGAATTTGTTTTGTTTTTCCTATATATATATTTGTTAATATACTTTATTCCAGTGGCAGAAAAAGAAAATAATCCTTTGCAATTGGGGAAAAAAGAGAGAATGTAGCTAGACCTTTCAGTGATTCTGAGAGGCTCACTATACATGTAAAGTCATCATCATCAAATGAAATACATAGTATTTCAAGGTTTGCAAATGTGTATGTGTGTGTGTATGCTAGCTTTAAATCTTGCAAATTTGATAGCTATAACTTGAACATATTCATCTAGTGATTCATTATTTTTTTAAAATGAAGGTAATCAGACTAAGGAATGATCCCTGTGGTATACCACTAGAAACCTCCTTTCAGATTGCCATTAATTAATTTATACTCAAATATAATTGTTTAACCAATTATGGGTCTACTTATCTTTTAATCCAATCTCTCTCTCTCTCTTCATCACTGGCATAGGACTGTCCAGCATAACATGCCCTCATAAGAGAATGTGCTGTGTTCTGTGAGCAAAAACAGAATAGAAATAGCTAAAAAACAAAACAAAACAAAACAAAACAAAACAAAAAAAAAACATGAGATGTGCAAATTTAGAGAATCCTCCCCAAATGTTCACATGGACTACTTGTGCCAACCTGCAGTAGCACATTCTGAGCTCATATAGTCTGCTCTGCCACAACTGAAGACAATGTAACTTTATTCTAACATAGTGATGTCATTTTGGTCTTCATCAAGAACAAAGGACAATAACAAACTCCATCTTGTCCTAAAAGATAGCATAAAAGAGATTCTTAAAAGTTTTGATAAAATCAAGTTACACTATGTCCACCTTATCCTAGTAACTAGAAAGAGAATAAAGCCTAGTTTTACATTCTTTCATTTAATCCAGTGAATCCATGCTGATTCTTAATTATCACTGATTTCTAAATGCTAATAAACTTAGTATTTAATATATTCTAGAATCTTTCAGGAACCAACACCATGCTTGCCAATATGTAATTTTCAGAATCATATTGTTTCATCTTTTCAGAATAATATTAGAGTGTTTTCACACTTTTGGCAGTGGGATATGATTTCTCAAAAATTACTGACTGCGGTTCTGCAGTCATGTCTATTAATTCCTTTCATACTCTGGAATGTAATCATAATTTGAATCCATTTAGTTTGGGTAGGTATCTTCTCATTATGGTTTCATTTGCCTTGGACTCCAATTTCTTCTTAATTCCATTTGTTCTACCTTTTTCTTGCTAAAGAGCATGGAAGCAAAATAGCAATTGGATAGTTCATTTTTGTTCAGTGTGGTATTTGGAGTGTGTATGACTTTGGAGTCAAGAAAGCCTTTGTTCACCCTCCCTCTGACACATTGGTAGCTGTGTGATGCTGAGGAAGTTATTTAACATCTCTCTAAAACTGTAAATTTCTTATGAGTTGCTAATTTGTATTAGCAGAAGAAATTTCCACACCAAGAGAATCTACATAAAGAATCCTATATTGATGATATCATGTAATGATAAAAAAAAAATTAATGTTTTATCATAAATTTCAAGCAATAGTTCTTGCTCTACATATAAGCTTTAAAATTGTCTTCTCAGGAAAGAGCTATGATTCTACAATCTCTTTACTTTTCCTTACCCATCCTCTGACCAATCTAGGAGAAAGGAACAAGCATTTAATGAGCCCCTGCCATGTGCCAAGTACTATGGGGCTTTAGAAGTATTAACTATTACTTTAGAAATGTTATCTCATTTGTTATTCTCACAACAGCCCTATGAAGTAAGCTAAGTGACTTGATCAGGGTCATACGGTTAAATAAGTATCTGTGGATGGATTACAACTCAGATCTTCCTTACTTAGGTCCAGCACTAGACCTTCTTCTTTTTTTTTTTAATTAAAGCTTTTTATTTGCAAGACACATGCATGGGTAATTTTTCAACATTGACCCTTACAAAGCCTTCTGTTCCAAATTTTTCCCCCCTAGTCCCCACCCCTTCCCCTAGATGGCAGGAAGTCTAATACATGTAAATTATGTCAAAATACTTGACAAATTGAATATATTTATACATATTTATACAGTTATCTTGCTGTACAAGAGAAATCAGATCTACAAGAAAAACAACAACAACAAAAAACCTGAGAAGGAAAACATAATGCAAGCAAACATCAATAGAATGTGAAAATGCTAAGTTGTGGTCCATACTCAGATCCCACAGGCCTCTCCCTGGGTGTATATGGCTTTCTTCATCACTGAACAACTGGAATTGGTTTGAAACATCTCATTATTGAAGAGAACCATGTCCATCAGAATTGATCATCATGTAATACTGTTGTTGGCTGTGTATAATGATCTCCTGGTTCTGCTCGTTTCACTCAGCATCAGTTCATGCAAGTCTCTCCAGGCCTCTCTGAAATCGTCCTGCTGGTCGTTTCTTACAGAGAAATAATATTTCAGAACATTCATATACCAAAATTTATTCAGCCATTCTCCAATTGATGGGCATCCATTCAGCTTCCAGTTTCTAGCCACTATAAAAAGGGCTGCCACAAACATTTTTGCACATGTGGGTCCCTTTCCTTCCTTTAAGATTTCTTTGGGATATAAGCCCATATAAACACTGCTGGATCAAAGGGTATGCACAGTTTGATAACTTTTTGAGCATAGTTCCAAATTGCTCTCCAGAATGGCTGTATCCGTTCACAGTTCCACCAACAATGTATTAGTGTCCCAGTTTTCCCACATCCCCTCCAACATTCATCATTATCTTTTTCCTGGCATTTTAGCCAATCTGACAGGTGTGTAGTGGTACCTCAGAGTTGTCTTAATTTGCATTTTCTTTGATCAATAGTGATTTGGAGCACCTTTTCATATGACTAGAAATAGTTTTAATTTCATCATCTGAGAATTTTCTATTCATATCCTTTGACTATCAATTGGAGAGGGGCTTGAATTCTTATAAATATTAGTCAATGCTCTATGTATTTTAGAAATCAGGCCTTTATCAGAACCCTTAAATGTAAAGATGATTTCCCAATTTATCAAGCACTATATCTTCTTCACCACTTAGTTCCCTCAGTGATAAAATGTATTTTCTATGAAAATAATAATAGTACCTACTTTCCAGGGTTGTTGTGAAGATCAAAATGATATAACATATTTAAAATGTTACATAAATATCAATTAATATTATTAATATCTTAATTAAAAGCCAGTTTTCAAGGGCCCACATATCAAAAGATTACAGGCTTGCTATTCTAGGAAAAGGTAAATATCTAAGTCATTGTTCTGTCCATCAGTCTTACACGCTCAGTACTGAACCTTGACCTCCCATTTGTGATAGTCATCACATCTGTACAGCACTAATCAAGCATGTAGGTCATCATCTCCTTTACAATGTTATTCATTGTTATGAGAAAGAAATAATATTTCTCTCTTCCCAACTCCACCCTTCCCCATTACCACAATCCTGACTCACCTCAATGTCTGGTCTGAGCTTCCTTTCTGAGGGATCACATAAAATCTATAGATGGAGGCTGCTTCGCTTTGCTCCCCAAAGTCTTTCCATTTCCCTTCTTAGCTGTAGGTTCTGGGAATGATTGTTAATGTTTGCTGACCCCTTGCCCCATAGTTCCACCGTAGAGGATTGGGATTGATTGCTCTTGGAATGTGAAGATGTAAGGCAGACTTGTGATTTGTCCGCTGAGTGGACACAGTGTCCCAGTAAGAGCAAATGTAAGTGATTAAAAGGGATCACCCCCTCAGACACAACAGCATTTAGATCATCTGTTGTTGTACACAACAGCTAAAAGTGATCACCCCCTTGGACAGATCATCTGTTGTTGCCCACTCATGACCAGTTCTTCATGACCCCGGATGGAATTTTCTCAGCAAAGATACTGGAGTGGTTTATCATGTCCTTCTCCAGTGAATTAAGAAAAATAGCAGTTGAGTGACTTGTCTAGAGTCACACAGTTATTGAGTGTCTGAGGCTGGGCTTGAACCCTGACTCTAGACTCACAGTTCTATCTACTGTGCTAGGAAAAAAAAAAAGTCACAAAACCAAGTCAGGCTCACAGCCAGAATCCCAGTACTGTGATCTTCCTATCCAAGTCCTTTAACAATCTCCAGTCATCTTTTTCATTAATAGTACTTAACATTTAGTATTAGCATTAATTCTTTTTATTGTATTTACATTTATTTCAGGAATGTAACTAGTTTACATGCATGTTACTGAACACAATTGGATTTCAAACCAATATACAGATATAACAAGCATATATTAAATAATATAATTGGTGCTAGTGTTATAAATATATTAATGAAGCTGGTAAGGAAAAATCATTGAAGGGGATTGTAGCTCATGGAATTTTTCCTTTTAATCAAGTCAAAACTCTTGGTAGCCTCATAATGGCAATACTTACAAGAAACATAGAAGAGAGAACATTTTTACTACTATTTTTTCAGTCACTTTGCCTTGTAGTGAATTAGACAGGAAAGTTAACAGTGAATAATTTTAGTCAGTGTCAGCTTCTTTTGTAATAAAAGTAAAGCTGGCCATATGGGAATCTGCCTTTTCTACCTGTGTGAGCTTTGCACTGTACTGTGCTTTGATTGAATGATTGGGGATGGATATATGTTTTGCAAACTGTTATCTTGTGAAATCCCGAGTGATTTTTGGTAGGTTAATACTTTTTCATCATCATTAATAGTAAGAATTATATGTTTCTCTTTCTACCACTGTCAGTTTGGGTTTTGTTCTATCTCCCATCATTTTACTTCAATGTTCTATCACATCAAGTACTATATTACTCTGATACTGTGGGCAAGACTTCCTGTATATGCTCAGTATTTCTAAAAGTTTGGCCGAAGTCTTCCATAGACTTGTATACTTGTATTGGCTCTTTTTAATTTTCTGAGATCTGTAACTGCTTTGTGTTTGTACATTTATTTGTTTATAAGCTTCATTTAACAATTAACAAATTGTGGTCCATATTAGCCCACCAAAAAAGTCTTTGAAGAAATGAGTCTCTATGTGACTTGTGTATGCATTTTGTTAAGAGAGTTAGAATTATGAAAAGAGATATTAAGAGTTAGAAGCTCCAGCAATATGCTAGCAAGTTTTAGTCACATCCTTTGAACAATTCCTTTGGTTAGCTAAGTGGCAGAATTTCAGGTACTACTCCAAGACTTCTGGTCTTGCCAGGATGCTCAGTGTCATCTAGGGTTTAATGAACAGTGTCTGGAAACCAGGTGCTGGAAGACCAACGGTTTTGTGTTTAGAAGACATCTTGGATGCTTTAAGGCTTACATTTCTCCTCATGAAATATGATGTCTTACAACTTTAAAGAAAAAAACTGAGGCTAGTCTGACTCTTTATCAATGATTAATTATCAGATTTTCCTCAATTATAAAGCAGAAAAATTGAGTTTGCTTTCCTATTTTTTAATGTAAGTGCTTTGTATTTTTCTCTGTATATTATTGCCTCTCATAAATGTATTGTCAAAAGCAGCAGTGATGAGTTAGTTCCAAGACATAGGAAATAGAGCTATTTTAAAATTTTTGTTATAAACACAAATTTCTCTACCTATTTTTGATGCTGATGACTCAAATAGCCTTCCAAGATTTCTTCATTTATAGGCCCATATATCTTGTTCTACATTACTACAATGCCATAGTTAATAATTTGACATCAGAAACTCCAAGAAGTATAATAGAGCTAATAGCTGAAATTATTTCATTTTTTAGAAATTTTATTTCCCCTATTACCTGATTTCTCTAGTATCCTGGAAATCTAAGGCTATTTTTCTTCAGGCCACTAGGGTTAAGTAGCTTGCCTAAGATCACATAGGTAGTAAGTTAGATTCTCCTAACTCACTGCTTTAGAGATAAAATCTTATAATTGATGTGAAAACAAAGTGAACTATGAATATATAAGTATACTATAAATCATAGAGGTGTAATACATACATTTTGGGTTTTTTATACTCAGATTCAATGTCTATAAGAATTATAAGCAGTGGAATTCAAGGAACAGGGGACATCTAAAGAGTAGGTCATTGTCAAAAAAGAGAACTGGTGTCTTGTGAAAGATGATAAGATTATGAGTAGGATGACACAGGGAGAAGAGTATTATCTAAGGTTCCTGAATTCAAATCCTTTCCCTTTTCACTTGCATGATTTAGATCAATTCACTAGATTTCTGATGGCCTCAGTTTCCTCAGAGGTAAATGAGGGGGTTAGGACAACAACTACTCAGTTTTTTCCAGAAAAAATAGAGTAAATAAGCATGAGAATTGTTTAATTTTTGAAATGTAAATATTCTTGGTTAAATACAATTGAGATTTGCCAAAACCCCAATTCCATTGTCTTTCTACATAGGTAGGCCTAATTATTACAAAGCCTATGCAAATACACCTTTAAGAAAGTTTTAATATATCATCTGTTTACATTCTGTAATCTTATCCAGAAAAAGCCATCTACACAATCAGCTAGGTAACCCACAGTTTTTTTTTTATTATGAAATTGCTCTACATAAAAAATATCATAATTTCTCATTTTTATTATCTGATAGTGGACTCTAGAGAGAAGTCCTTTAAAAAGTATTTGAACTATTTAAAATAAATTTACATAAGATAAAAGAAAAAAAACATTCTTCAGGCACTCTTCTGTGGCTACCCATAGATCTGATATTATATCTTTAACAACAAAGTAGATGAACACAAAAGGGTGGAAACTCAATTTTCAAAATAACTTTTCCTATATGTCCTATGGAACAATAGTGGGCATGGCATGCCACTGCTTGTTATAGAATTATATTGTAGCAAGACAATTTATGGTTGAAATGGTAACCAGCTGACATTTATAAGAAGACTTGTTTTCCAAAGGATTTCCTTTGAGGGTGATGTCAGAGCTCCAATTGTGCCTGAGTAGCCGAAAATGAAAAGGAAACTAGTATTATTTTACATTGTTGGTACTCAAAAGAAATTTCAGTATGCCTAGCAACCAAGGCAAAGCAGATGGACAGTCATTTATTATTTGTATACACCCTAGGATAGTAAGTCTTTTTTCTAAATTGATTGATGCTACAGGAGAATCTCATTCTGTCCAGTATGGAATAACAAAGTCTACCTTTTTGAGTTGAAAATCACAGATGTGTTATGAAAATGACCTTAATCCTGAAAAAAAAATAGTTTGAAAGTTCAAAGCTCAAGCTCAGCTTTAAACCTGTTTCCCTCTTTAGCAAAGAGGGCATTAATACAGGAGAAAGTCTTTCCTATGCCCTCCAAGTTCAAAGAGTGGACTAGCATTAACACTTTGATGCCTTGGAAGTGACCTGCTTCAACTGCTGATAGTTAAGATAAGTACATAAAAAGCTTTTTGTTTTGAAGATTTCCTTCTCCCCTCAAACAAATTAAAAAAAGAACTTGGAGTAAATTTTCTAAATTCTAGCTTTTGCATTCAATGGTAGAATTCTTACAGACTTATCAAAGTCACAAAGTATTAAAATACTGGCTAATACTTGAAGGAAAGACACATCATTTTTATTACTATGATAAAATATTTATATGGCACTATTAAGTCCTCCAGACACCAATTTTCCTATGTTTTTGAAAAAGTTAAGACTGTGAATAAGATATTGCATTAAATTTCTACACACTTAATCCTCTTGAAATGAGGTGAACCTTATACTATCCAGCATGTATTCAATGTTTCTCTTATACATTTTTCTTTTCTGGAATGTTCTTAGTACTATGGAAAGTGTTTTCAAAATAATGTTACTGTTGCTAGTTGCATGTGACTCTGTTGCTCTGGGACAGAGGGGGTTTTCTAAGCTTGTGTTGAATTGTTCAAATTCAGAGGATGTACTCAAAGTACCTCTCCTCAGTATTATACCCAGCTATGTAGAATTGCAAAGCTGGGGATTTGCTTTTTGGTTGTAAAGTATTGTTGGACTTTCATTCTTGTTTAAGAATTCAGGACCCTAAATCCTGCTGAGTCTCATTGAGCTTCCATAGAAAAATGATGAAAAATCAGATCAACAAATATTTATTTAATATTCATGATTTGCAATACAATTTTACTTCCAGCTTAGGAACTCATCCTCCTGCCCAGAAAGAAATAGCCTCCCCCTTCCCCCCCCCACAGGAACAAATGCTTTATATAGCCAGATTAGGATAGGTTATCCTGTTGGAAACAAGTTTAGATTCTGTAATATAACTCATTTGCTATTGTTATTTTATTTTTCTCTTTTCATTCCTGTTTTTATGATTGTCTGGACTCAATCAGTTCCCTTTGACTCAAAATACAATGAAAATGGCAACTGGTGTCTTTAAGACTGCTCAAATGGTACATATATTCTGGTGGGCTCTACCAAATATCATCATTATTACAATCATCATTATTACTAATATTTTTATTTATTTTGGCCACAAAAAACTCAGACTGTCCATCAAGCACAGTGTCTGTCACACAGTAAATGATTAATAAATGCTTATTAGTGGGTTGGCTGACTGGGATAGAAAATTAGCTGATTAAGTATGGAGCCTTTGTGATCTTTATTCAGAAAAAGGTTAGGATTTTATCAGTATATGTACAAATCTTTTAGAATATTGAAGTATGACTAAAAATCTTTTCTTGGTATACCCTTTCTTGATGTAGATAACTACTGAGTAACTTATTATTCAGGAACAAGGGAACTTTCTAATTAACTCATCTAAGTCAGACAGCTTCATTTTGGATCAGATCCTATATATAACAAGACAAGGAAGTTTTGAGAAGACTTCTTTTCATCCTTCAGGCTTCTTTGGTGTGGTATCAAGAGATATAGAATCAAAGGGGCTGGGTTTCAGCAAAAGCTCTGTTAATTATTACCTACATGACTTTGAACAATTCATTTCCATTTCTAGACCTCAGTTTATTTGTCAAATGTGTATGTGGAGGAAAGATATATAATCTCTAGGGTGCCATCCAACCCTAATAATTTTTGGCATTTATGTAGCTCTTTAATGTTCATGAAGTTTTTTATATAAATGTTGCCCATTTAATCAATAACATATATGTGAAATAGGTGCCATTGTCCCCATTTTATTACTAAGCAAACTGAGTCTGTGAGAAATTAAGTAATGTTCCCAGAGTCACACACATTAAAAGTATCTGAAGTAGAATTTAAACCCAGACTTTTCTGACTCTTGGTTCAGGACACTCCTTGCTATACTCCAATGACTCTCATATTCTGCCATCTATCTGGAGGAAGAATTAGAGATATTTCTCACTGGGAGCCTAGATAGGTTGAATGGAGTTTGCTTACAGTTGGAAGGCTATTAATGCAAAACAGGAGATTATGCATGGGAATTTCCCCCTTCCCTTATTAGCAGAAAATAGCTGCTGAATGGCTGGGTGGGAAGGAGTTAACCAGGCAAGGTTAATGCATCATGCAGAGTCTCTGTGTTGGAACATTCAGCTAAATCTGAGCAGAAGCATCTGGTAATCAGGGAGAAAAATGATGCATGTTAATGGGGGAAATAAATGGCCTTTCGGTGCAGAGGCTTATAGATTGGAAAGACACAAAAGAATGAAGGTCAGATTGAGGGTTCAGTCTTATCTCATGAATTTTTTTCTAGGTGGTGAAGGCATGGCACACAGGTACTTTTCATCATCTCCAGGGGCTTCCAGGAGTATGATGTTAAGTGTAGAGTGGACTGAAGGGTATTTTTACTTCTATTAAATGAAACAAAAGATTCTTTTAGGACAATGCATTTGCCAGATGGCTTGGTGGCTGGACTATTCTTGTCTAGGGAGGGCAGATTAAAGAAGCAATGACTATTAGTTATCACAGAGGTCATCCTCAGTCCACATACACATGCACACTCCCTTCTCTAAGTGCCTACAGTTTTGTGTGTGTGTGTGTTTGGTTTTATCTGGTTTGCTGGTCTAACTCTCACATTGGTATTGGATATTAATGCTGTTTTTGTTCTTCAGTCATCTCAGTCCTATTCAATTCTTCATGACTTCATTTGGAGTTTTCTTAACAAAGATATTGAGTGCTCTACCATTTCCTTCTCCAGGTTGTTTTATAGATGAGAAAACTTAGGTAAACAGAGTTAAGTGACTTACCCAGAGTCACACAGCTAGTCTGAAACTAGATTTGAACTCAGATTTTCCTGCCTCTAAGCCTAGCTCTCTATCCACTGCACCACTAAAGCATCTTTTAATGCTCTTAGAGCAATTGTTAGGTTTGTCCTTCTGCTTAAATTAAATTGTATAACATACTTTTGGGTATGCAAGGTTCTATGTATCTAGAAGAATAAAAGTAAGGTACTTAAAAAAAAAACTTGTGTCTCTAATACCTAAAACAGTGCTTTGCTCACAGTAGGTACTTAATGAATATTGAGTAAGGATGGCCATCTGAAAACTTCTGAGGCTTTTGAAAAGCTTATAATTTTTCTTTTCTCTTAGATGACGGAGGGGCGCCGCTGTCAAGTCCATCTCCTTGATGACAGAAAGCTGGAACTACTAGTACAGGTAAATTATTTTTATTTTATTTTTAAGGGTTTTCTTTTTTTAAGGAATTTTTTTTTCGACTCTAGTTTCAACCTATTTCCAAATGGCGGAAAAATAAAAGTGTTTCTCTCTAAAATACATAGCTGGGTCATACTAGTTCTGAAACTCTGGTTAAATTCATCTCTACTTCCATTTTGACAGATATATATCTGGACTTTTGTTAAATAAAAGTCCATAACAACCAGTGGCAAATCTTTATATTGTAACTACCCCTATTCCTGGGAAGATTTTTCTCATACCTATTCTAAATACCTCCTGCTTCAAGTTAAATCAGTTATTTCTTTCACGTTAAATATATTTATATGGCAAACAGCTGTCAGAATTCTCTATTTGTCTTCATATATTTTATAAAGACAATTAGCTACTCTCTTTATTTTCCCTCTTAAAGAATATTTTCTTATTCACCTTTCCAAAAAGGTTTAACATTTTATCTGTATTTTACACCTAGGAAAATTCAGATCCAGAAAATGAATATTGCAAAAAGAGACAGAGAAACAGTCACACACACACACACACACACACACACACACACACACACACACACAC